>QNTS01003589.1:42638-101095 GCA_003317085.1 Hucho hucho | reverse complement strand
GTTTGGAAAACACACATTTCTCCGCTTTGACGTACAGGTCATGCTCCAGCAGTCGCTCAAGTACTTTGCGCACCAGAGACACATGCGCGGCGCGTGTGGCGGAATAGATCAATATATCATCTATATACACCACCACACCCTGCCCGTGCAGGTCCCTGAGAATCTCGTCCACGAAAGATTGAAAGACGGCGGGAGCATTCTTCAACCCATACGGCATAACGAGGTACTCATAATGACCAGATGTAGTACTAAACGCTGTCATCCACTCATCTCCCTCCCGGATACGCACCAGATTATAAGCACTCCTGAGGTCCAGTTTTGTGAAAAAACGCGCCCCGTGAAATGATTCAACCGCCGTAGCAATGAGAGGTAGCGGGTAACTAAATCCCACTGTGATGGCATTTAGACCTCTATAATCAATGCACGGGCGCAGACCACCCTCCTTTTTCTTCACAAAAAAGAAACTCGAGGAGACGGGTGATACGGAGGGCCGAATGTACCCCTGTCGCAGAGATTCAGTGATATAGGTCTCCATAGCCACTGTCTCCTCCTGTGACAACGGGTACACGTGACTCCTGGGAAGTGTCGCGTTTACCTGGAGGTTTATCGCGCAATCCCCTCGTCGATGAGGTGGTAATTTGGTCGCCCTCTTTTTACAGAAGGCGATAGCCAAATCGGCATATTCAGAGGGAATGCGCACAGTGGAAACCTGGTCTGGACTCTCCACCGTTGTGGCACCGATGGAAACTCCATCACACCTACCTGAACACTCCTCGGACCACCCCTGGAGAGCCCCCTGTTTCCACGAAATCAAAGGGTTGTGCTTAGCCAGCCAGGGAATCCCCAGCACCACTGGAAACGCAGGCGCATCAATGAGGTATAGACTAATCCGCTCCCCATGACCCCCCTGCGTTACCATGTCCAGCGGAACCGTGGCCTCCCTGACCAGCCCTGACCCTAACGGTCTGCTATCTAGGGAGTGAACGGGGATGGGTTGATCTATCGATACTAGCGGAATACCTAGTCTCGAGGCGAGTCCGCGATCAATAAAGTTCCCAGCTGCGCCTGAATCGACTAGCGCCTTATGCTGGAGAGAGGGAAAAAACTCAGGGAAAGAGATTAATACAAACATGTGACCAACAGGGAGCTCTGAGTGAGTCTGGTGCCGACTCACCTGGGGTGACCGAGCAGTGCTCCGCCTGCCCTCTCGATTCCCAGAGGGACTCCCCCAGCACCGATCGGCAGTGTGTCCTCTCCGACCACAACTGGTGCAGGAGGAGCCTCCTCCTCCGGTTCCCCTCGATGCTGCCCCCCCTAACTCCATGGGGATAGGAGCGGAAGGTTCGGAAGGTGGAACAAACAGGGCCCTTCCCGACCGTCCACGAGCCGCCAGCAGGTTGTCCAGTCGTATGGACATGTCGATCAGCTCATCGAGGGAGAGGGTAGCGTCTCGACACGCCAACTCCCTGCGGACATCCTCCCGGAGACTACAATGGTAGTGGTCGATCAGGGCCCGGTCGTTCCACCCCGCTCCAGCAGCCAGGGTCCGAAACTCTAGAGCAAAGTCCTGCGCACTCCTCGTCTCCTGTCTAAGGTGAAACAGCCGTTCACCCGCCGCTCGGCCCTCTGGTGGGTGGTCGAACACGGCCCGGAAACGGCGGGCGAACTCCGGGTAGTTGTCCCTGGCGGAGTCTGGGCCATCCCATACTGCGTTGGCCCATTCCAGGGCTCTACCCGTCAGACAGGAGACGAGGGCGCTCACGCTCTCCTCCCCAGAGGGTGTCGGGCGGACGGTAGCCAGGTACAACTCCAACTGGAGCAGGAACCCCTTACATCCAGCTGCCATCCCATCGTACTCCTTAGGGGGGGCGAGACGGAGCGTGCTGGATCCGGACGCCGCCGAAGGAGTCTGTTGAGGCGGGGAAGGTTGAGTGGGCGAGGGAAGGAGACCACCCCTCTCCCATCGGTCCATTCTCTCCATCATCTGGTCCATTGCCGACCAGATCCGGTGGAGGACGGTGGTGTGGTGGAGGACACGCTCCTCCATAGATGGGGGAGGGGGAGTCGCTGCTCCTGCTGACTCCATGAAGAAGGGTGCGGGCTTCTGTCACGATCAGCTAGGAGTGGTGGGTGTGGAGTCAGACGCAGAGAGCACGGTGTAGGGAAAAAACACTCCTCTTTAATTCGGCGTGTGAAATACAATGCCCAATACACGGCAGGCGCACAAAACAAACAGGCGCTCAAAAACAGACACGGGCATAAAATGATGACACACACGAACGTCCACCAAAACAGAGAAACAAGCCCGCACAAAAGGAGGCGGGCTTGACCGGCTAAATAGCCCTAGAATAAAAACACAAAACAGGTGCAAACAATATAACAATCAACAGAAAGGAAACGAGGATCGGTGGCAGCTAATAGGCCGGTGACGACGACCGCCGAACGCCGCCCGAACAGGCAGAGGAGCCACCGTCGGTGGAAGTCGTGACAGAAGCAGAGCTTTTGATGACTATGCAACACTTGTATATTGATGAATGTTTAATAATTCAACTTTTGGATTTTGAATTTGGCGCCTTGCATTTCACCGGGTAGCGCTAGCGCCCCACCACTCCCTAAGTAGTTAAAGCTCTCCCAATACAATAGGACAGATGCTAAAGCTTAAGCATGTCAGGATCAATAAAGGTTTCAAGTGTGGTCAGCTGTATTGTTAACATTTCTTGACTATCTGGAGCTTTGCTGCTCTCTGACAAGAAATCAAATTATCAATTTGGCAGCTTTTAGGGCTTTAAAAGTCTAATATAAAGTCAACAAATAAAAACAACTTAAACTACTGTAGTCTCCAAACGTCATGTCTATGGCCTGATGAATATTTGAGTTGTACAATAGTACATGTTAACGACACACGGAGAACAGAGCCTTCCCTCAAAGCATCCCTATCTGCCTGCCAGAGAGCCTCCACCCCACAGGTTATAACTTTCCTCTGTCTCCACTCCGACGCCCGCCGCACATTGTCATTACGCTGCCTGCCGTTGGACTGTGCTGTAAGAGCGTTCAACAGTGAGACACCTGTCTCTGAGGCTCCCTTCGGGTGTCTCGACATCCGACGCCTTTGTGAGCTAAACCACCTGCTGTGCCGCCACCCTCGCCCACGCACACGGCCCCTTGATCAGGAAATGCAATCTGGTACAAATTGTGACATCCAGCGCCAGTGGTGTTCTACACAGTAATCTACACAGTAATCAAAGCCTCGTGTCATAGAGAAAATTGTGTCCAAATCGTACGTCCCTTCCACGGACACGCCTCCCCATTAGTTATGCTGTAAAGGATGTCTCTGCCGCCACTACTGACAGATGGAGACTTTCACTCGATTGCAATTCTCCCCCTCAGATATTACAATAGTGTGTGAGAACCTTTGAAGTTGTGGCTGAGCACTTCCTCTATAGGTGAAGGTCTAGCCCTGCATAGCTCAATCCGATTTCTATTGTAATTAACCTTGCCTGCGACCTGAAGACATCTGCAGGCGTTACTTCCCTGAGCTAATGCCTAGACTTGTGACATTCATTTCCACAAGCTGCTTCAGGTGACAAAGGCAGGTGTTGAAGGTATTTCACAAGAAAATCTGAACGCATGGCCAAAAAACTATATTTTTGTCTCATATCACCATAGCACCTGCTGCCAATGTCATTTAGCAAGCTCTAGGCAATAACATTTTTACTGTCAATAAATGCATTTTTTCTGGCTATGCTTCCAAAGAGCCTATTGGCATGGAGGTGGCGTCTAATTGTAGATTAACAAACTTGGTGACCTGAAGATGTGACCAAGTTCTATAATCCTCTGTGGCCCTTGGACTTTTCTTTGTCTCCAGAACCATCTTCCTCGCTGTGTGTGGGGACAAGATACACATGCGTCCTCTACCAGGCAAGTTTACCACTGTTCCAGTCATTAAACGTCTTGTTTTTTTGCCCTAAAAATGGTAAGTGGTATATTTAGTTTTTTAGCTATTGTTATGTGCCAATTTCCTGATTTACGAAGGTCAACAACTATTTGTCTCTTTTCGTTTGTGAGTTCTTTGTCTTTCCTCATGGTGATGGATGACAAATGGATTTTACATATGTCCTATACCCCATTGGCACAGAAAGACGTGGAAGGCCACAATAAAAATTCTTAAACTGAGATGAACTTCAAAGTTGATGGAGGTTTAATTTTATATGAGAATGTTTAGGTGTTCCAATCATTTAGAAACCTATATTTATTAAAAAAAATGTTTATCTGAGCAATTGTGTTAGAATAAAATAACATAATTTTCCCTTTTGTTGTTCCATACAATATAACTCCGTATTTGTATTATTTATTTGATAGTATTTTTTGCTAATCTTTACCAAGGGTGCCAATAATTTTGGAGGTGACTGTATCTGTCATTCTGTGATTCTAAACTACAGACTACTCAGGTAATATATTTCTAGGTGCTGTCTATCCTGAGAAGAAAACATTTGAAATATTCTATTTTAAAAGTGTTTTCAGTCTCAGATGATACTGAATGTGTTGACAACATAACTTAAAAGGGCTACAAACATCCCCTCACAGCGGGCGTTCTCATTTCATGTGACATCATCCTAACACCTCGCCTCATTTGTGGCGTTGCTGTCATCGTTGGAGCGCTGCTGTCATCGTTGGATCGCTGCTAACCTGAACGCTGCACAACCTGAATGATGAAAAGAGCTGAGGTAAACACACCAGAGTTGTGTAAGTAGCTAAACATTTTCTTGTTATTGTGTAATAGTGAGGACTTGTTGAGTGGTGTGTAATGACCCCCTGGCTGAGAGACAGAGAGAGTGAGTGGTAAGAGAAGTGCACTGTCGGTTCAGGACCGTGTACAGAGCATCAATTGCTTATTACCATATAGGTACATATGAGTGAGAGAGAACTGTCCCATCCAAAGAGACCATGACTTATTTCATCTCTTACTGACTGCACTATTTTATTCACAGAAGTCTGGAAGTCATAATACCTAATGCCAAAAAAGGGCAAAAAATAGTGTCAACACATTTCAGAAATCTTAGGGGAACAGAGAGCAACAAGGAGTGGGATATGGGAGGGAGGCGAGGGAGGAGAGTGAAATAGAGAAAGAGTGTTCAGGGCTTCAGCCAGGAGGACAACAGCCTGTGCTGCGATGGAAGGCGAGAGAGAGGTAGTGAGAGAATGAAGAAAAATGACTTGTCAGAGATCAAAATGATAGAGAACACACAATCTGCTTGCTACATGTGAGACAGGAGTAGTTCTCCAAACAAATGGGGATGGCTAATACTGACTATTTGACCAAATATGTTCCTCTGCTGAACAAAGAGAAAACATTCCAGCTTATCTACCAGAGTCCTCTTCATTTGTTTCCCTTATTCCTGCTCTCTTTGACAGGCCAGTTTGCTTTAGCTGCATTTATCCTTATCCTACACACACACGCACACACACACACACACACACTCCTGTGCTCTTTAGATCTGAAATGAAGTGACCCAGACTACTGCCTCCAGCTATCTCTGGGATAAATGTGACTATTCCATTAGAAATAAACACCTTTTATGCTGCCACAGAACTTTTATTTTTATTTTCAGTCTGGTACCAAAATAAACGACATAGTCTGAATTCACCATATGTTCCGCCTTTACACAAGTACTGTATATAAACGTGTATGTTTTGCAAAAGGACTATGGTAAAGTACAGTGCAGGGTGTTAAACCATGTCAATTGAGAATTAATTAACATTCAAACAAAATGTCTTTCCTTAAGTGCAAAAGTGCTCATTTAATCTGTGACTGGAGCTCAGTGATGTGAGAATAGACTGCTGGAATACTTGTCAAATGTGGTCACTTTATCCCACTCTGCGGCTCAACGAATGGTCTCTCTCAAACACTTGCATGCACACACACACACACACACACACACACACACACAGGACCAGCAGCACAGCACAGCTCACTCAGGCGACTCATGCCTCTCTGGCCTCAATTCACCACAGTCAATTTGTGTAAATACAAGATGAAAACAACGAGACACTACAACGCAACTAGGTTGATATTGTCACTCAGCCACCAAGTCAACCAGCCTGACAGACAGGAAATACTGAGTGAGTAGTTGTCCATCAAGCCAATACACAGAGACTGTGTCATAGTGTCACAGAGAACATGTACTGCAATTTTCTGCTGAAATCTTGATTCAATTGGTTTATTTCCCTTATATTCTATTAAAAAGACATGCTGACCTCAGATTTTGTCTCTAGGCAGCATTATATCCTGTCTTGTTGAGTGAAAAAATGTATAATTATTTGTTTGGATCTCTATGGAGGTAGGAGTATATAGTTTAGTAATACAATAGAATGCACTGATAAGATTAAAATACATTCGCCTCATACTCAATCAAAATGTATGACTATGATGGTAGACTCTCTGTGGTATGCATTGCTAGTTAACAGGCTTACCGATCCTGTCCTTTAATCCAATGGGAATACTAAAGTAATATGACAAGTGGTAGAGGGAGAGCCTGTCTTTGTGCTAACTGTCAGAACAGGAGTCATAGTCATGCTAGCCAGATAATGGCTCTGATGTTTCTCATCCTTCAAAGAGATAGAAACAGACCTTTTTTATTCTCACTCATACATTCACACCACATCTCTCTGGATCCATGGTTTTCACTCACCACATCCATGTGATAATTCTAGCTAGTTAAGCGGACAAGGTTTCCAAGGCTTCCATACAGTAGGTGGGTAGTGTTGGACTCTTCACAACAGCAGTCATGATCTCACACAGACGTTTAGTGCTCTCTGATGCCCACAAGCTCTCTTCAGATCAGAGTTCAGGATGTTCAAACAAATGGACTGAGCCCTTTGAGAGGAACTTCAGTGGACGTATAAGGGAAATAAACCAATGACTGAATGTTGGAGGCTAAAATCTCAGGTGACACAGAGCTGAAATGTCAGTAGCTAGAGATCTGGACAAAGTGTGTAAAACCTGCTAATCTTTTTTTATGTCACAAAGTTATTTTGATGCATATCCCCTTTCAAGAAGCCCACCTTTTCCCACCCTAATATGTACATACTGCATAATAACATTCAAAACACCATGTGGTTTCTTGGCCTACTTCAAAATGACTTGATTGCAATTCAAATTTCTCTATATCATGTTGATTCCATGCTGTCTCGAGTCTCCTGAGAGGTCTCCTGTGGGCCAGACCAGGACAGACCAGACCAGAGCAGTCTGTAATGAGCCTTAGCTGATTAACACAGAGCCTCTCACTATGGCTCGGCCTCCACATCATTAACACCCACCTTGGCACATCAACTTCTACTGAACACTGACTGGCAGCACTGCTGAGGAAACAGTTGCTTTAACTTCTTAGGGAGCGGCTCCCGAGGTGACAGTTTTGGAGAGTCTGGCGTGCCCAAAGTAAAATGCCTCCCACTCAGGCCCAGAAAATAGGATATGCACATAATTAGTACTATTGGATAGGAAACACTCTGAAGTTTCTAAAAGTGTTAACATAATGTCTGTGAGTATAACAGAACGGATATAGCAGGCGAAAACCCGAGGAAAATCCATCCGGAATTACAGTTTTTTGTGACCTTTGCTCTGTTTGACAGTATCCCTATTGATTTCAAAGGCAACCAGCTCAGAGATTTCAGTACCTATGGCTTCCACTAGATGTCAACAGTCTCTATACAAAGCCAGGAAACGCTAGCCCTGACCAGAACGGATAGGAAGAGAATATGGTCAAGTGAGCTCAGATGTCAACAAGATTTTGCGGGCGCGCAACCGAGAGCGCGCTCCACTTTATTTTCCTTTCTTATCGTTCAGGCTACAATCCGGTTGAAATATTATAGTAAATATACATAAAATGATACCTAAGGAAACATTAAAAATGATGTTTGATTTGTTTGGAGAAATATGATAGGTATAATGTGAACGTGTTCTCTTCACGGTTCAATGGGCGACTCAACGGTGGATTTTATGATCATAACGCGCCAACCAAACGGAGATTTATGGATATAATAAATGACTTTTTCTAACAAAATAAGCATGGATTTTCTTCGTTGGACACTTGGGAAGCCCTCAGCAGAAGTTCTTTGAAAGGTAAGGGATTTTATATTAGCGATTTTATGCGTTTTTTGAGATCCGCGTTGGGTTATGAATTTATGCTAATGGATAAATATTGTAGGTGCTATCCTCAAACAATCAAATGTTGTGCTTTCACCGTAAAGCCTTTTTGAAATCTGACAACGCTTTGATATTGCCAAGAAGCAGAGCTTTTGATGACTATGCAACACTTGTATATTGATGAATGTTTAAAATAACAAGGTGAGACAACATAACACAATCGTAGGTATATTTTCCGTAAACAAAGTAGTTATCAGAAAAGTCAGTGCTAGTAATAAAATACAAAAGACGTGAGATTTATTTAAGACTTTAAGTCTTTAAAGAGGTAGGGTTTCAGACGTTTTCGGAAGATGGGCAGGGACTCCACTGTCCTGACATTAGGGGGAAGTTTTTCCACCATTGGGGTGCCAGGACAGACAAGAGCTTGAGGCCCAATCACACCAAGAACAAAGGTAAGACCAAGACCAAAGGTACACTTTGTTTCCAGACGCACGGCAGGACGCTGTTGTAGGTGGGGTCACCCCCCTGCCTGTGTTTGTGTCTGATTAAGACTGAGTCTTAATGGGTATCTGTTTGTTGTACCCAACCGGCCTCCATCACACACACACTTTGCTTAGCAAAGGAGGCATGGTGAGAGGGAGAGACTGGAATGAGAAATAAGGGAACACGCAGACGCTACAGTACTAAAACATGAGATTAATTTCCAGAAGTGAAAAATGGCTGTAGGCAAGGTAAATTTGAAAGATGGATAGAAGCTTTGATTCAGAGTGTTGGTGGATAGTAAGAAAATATAGTTTTTTCTTTGTGTCCAGGAATAGTGTTGAATATGAATACAGTATTTGATCCCCTGCTGATTTTGTACGTTTGCCCCCTGACAAAGAAATGATCAGTCTATAATTTTAATGGTAGGTTTATTTGAACAGTGAGAGACAGAATAACAACAAAAAAATCCAGAAAAACGCATGTGAAAATGTTATAAATTGATTTGCATTTTAATGAGGGAAATAAGTATTTGACCCCTCTGCAAAACATGACTTAGTACTTGGTGGCAAAACCCTTGTGGCAATCACAGAGGTCAGACGTTTCTTGTAGTTGGCCACCTGGTTTGCACACATCTCAGGAGGGATTTTGTCCCACTCCTCTTTGCAGATCTTCTCCAAGTCATTAAGGTTTCAAGGCTGACGTTTGGAAACTCGAACCTTCAGCTCCCTCCACAGATTTTCTATGGGATTAACTTCTTATGGAGTGGTGGGGCGCCACTCCCAACACTACCCGGTGAAATGCAAGGCGCCAAATTCAAAATCCGAAAGTTGAATTATTATTCATCAATATACAAGTGTTTCATAGTCATCAAAAGCTCTGCGTCTTGGCAATATCACAGCGTTGTCAGATTTCAAAAAGGCTTTACGGCGAAAGCACCACATTTCATTGTTTGAGGGTAGCACCTAACATATTTTTTCCATTACCATAAATTCATAAGCCTCCACGGTTCACAGAAACACATTTCACAGCGAAAACAAATCAATTACCTTTTGAAGAACTTCTGCTGAGGGCTTCCCAAGTGTCCAACGAAGACAATCCATGGTTCTTTTGTTAGAAAAAGTAATGTATTATATCCATAAATCTCAGTTTGGTTGGCGCGTTATAATGAGAAAATACAGCCTCCAATCGTCCATTGAAACGTGAAGAGAACTCGTTCAACTTATACCTATAAACTTGTCCAAGAACAATCAAACATAATTGTAAATGTATCCTTAGGAACACTTTTATGTATAAATAGTATAATATTTCAACCGGAATATAAACTGGGCGATAAGAAAGGAAAAAACCACAGAGTGTGCCAGCCGGGAACGCGCATTTACTTCTATTGACATCTGTGTGGCCACTTCCTTATTCGTCTTCTTCTACAATCTAAAAGCAGCTAAAAAGAATCAGAACACTTTCTCGAGACTGTTGACATCCAGAGGAAGCAATAGGTACTGCATTCATATGCCCTTATATGGGCATTTTCATAAGGGAGGGGTTCCAAATGAGGCAATGTGTCAAAACCACTTTTTCCAGGACAGAAATTCCTCGGGTTTTNCTTTCACCCAGTTGTCCTCTGAATCATTCAGATGTTCATTGGCAAACTTCAGACGGGCATGTATATGTGCTTTCTTGAGCGGGGGACCTTCCGGGCACTGCAGGATTACAGTCCTTCACGGCATAATGTGTTACCAATTGTTTTCTTGGTGCCTATGGTCCCAGCTGCCTTGAGATCATTGACAAGATCCTCCCGTGTAGTTCTGGGCTGATTTCTCACCGTTCTCATGATCATTGCAACTCCAATGAGCCCCAGGCCGAGGGAGATTGACAGTTCTTTTGTGTTTCTTCCATTTGTGAATAATCACACCAACTGTTGTCACCTTCTCACCAAGCTGCTTGGCGATGGTCTTGTAGCCCATTCCAGCCTTGTGTAGGTCTACAATCTTGTCCCTGACATCCTTGGAGAGCTCTTTGGTCTTGGCCATGGTGGAGAGTTTGGAATCTGATTGATTGATTGCTTCTGTGGACAGGTGTCTTTTATACAGGTAGAAAACTGAGATTAGGAGTATTCCCTTTAAGAGTGTGCTCCTAATCTCAGCTCGTTACCTGTATAAAAGACACCTGGAAGCCAGAAATCTTTCTGATTGAGAGCGGGTCAAATACTTATTTCCCTCATTAAAATGCAAATCAATTTATAACATTTTTCACATGCGTTTTTATGGATTTTTTTGTTGTTATTCTGTCTCTCACTGTTCAAATAAACCTACCATTAAAATTATAGACTGATCCTTTCTTTGTCAGTGGGCAAACGTACAAAATCAGCAGGGGATCAAATACTTTTTTCCCTCACTGTACTTAATGTTCTGATCATGTAATCTTATTCAACCAGTTACCTTCACACACCTTTCAAAACTGCCATTCAAATCAGTAGTCTGGCTGGACTCAACTGGGGAGAAGAGGAAAACAAAGGGGATGCTCACTGTGTAGTTGCTTCCTCTCTTTTGGCAATCCTCTCACGTCGCACTGGTTGGTTCCAGTTAAGGGCACATCTGCCATTTTTCACCTTGTCTATGAGTAGATTGGTAATTGCACACTGTTTATTTCTGTATCCGCACTGCTGTTGACCCACCCTACCCTCCCACTGTTCCTTGCCTATCTCTCTCTCCTTCCCTCTCCTCCTTTTCTCCACCTCTCCCCATATGCTCTCCTGCATAATGATACTGGGCTCTGTCCAGTCTAATGTGCACCTGATGCTCGGTGGGAAAAAGGGAGCCAATGCAATATCTGGAAGAAGGATCTATGGTAGCCAGATGTGATTATGTTGATAAAGATTAAATTTTCCTGAAATTTAACTTAAATACATCTATCACTTGTAATTACTATAATGTTAAGCAATTTAAAAACCTGTATAACAGTTTATCTAATTCCAAGACAAGCTTATTTTTTACATTTCATTTGAACATTCGCAGTCTTCTTAAAAATAATTCTCTCTCTTCTCTCAGTTATGTAAACTCAGAAAAAAAAGAAACGTCCTCTTACTGTCAACCGCGTTAATTTTCAGCAAACTTAATGTGTAAATATTTGTATGAACATAACAAGATTCAACAACTGAGACATAAACTGAACAAGTTCCACAGACATGTGGCTAACAGAAATTGAATAATATGTCCCTGAACAAAGAGGGGGTCAAAATCAAAAGTAAGAGTCAGTATCTGGTGTGGCCACCAGCTGCATTAAGTACTGCAGTGCATCTCCTCCTCATGGACTGCACCAGATTTGCCAGTTCTTGCTGTGAGATGTTACCCCACTCTTCCACCAAGGCACCTGCAAGTTCCTGGACATTTGTGGGGGGAATGGCCATAGCCCTCACCCTCCAATCCAAAGGGTCCCAGACGTGCTCTATGGGATTGAGATCTGGGCTCTTCGCAGGTCATGGCAGAACACTGACATTCCTGTCTTGCAGGAAATCACACACAGAATGAGCAGTATGGCTGGGGGCATTGTCATGCTGGAGGGTCATGTCAGGATGAGCCTGCAGGAAGGATACCACATGAGGGAGGAGGATGTCTTCCCTGTAATGCACAGCATTGAGATTGCCTGCAATGACAACAAGCTCAGTCCGATGATGATGTGACACACCCCCCTAGACCATGACGGACCCTCCACCTCCAAATCGATCCCGCTCCAGAGTACAGGCATCGGTGTAATGCTCACTCCTTTGACGATAAACACGAATCTGACCATCACCCCTGGTGAGACAAAACTGCGACTCGTTTAGTGAAGAACACTTTTTGCCAGTCCTGTCTGGTCCAGCGACAGTGGGTTTGTGCCCATAGGCGACATTGTTGCCGGTGATGTTGGGTGAGGACCTGCTTTATAACAGGCCTACAAGCCCTCAGTCCAGCCTCTCTCAGCCTATTGCGGACAGTCTGAGCACTGATGGAGGGATTGTGCGTTCCTGGTGTAACTCGGGCAGTTGTTGTTGCCATCCTGTACTTGTCCCGCAGGTGTGATGTTCGGATGTACCGATCCTGTGCAGGTGTTGTTACACGTGGTCTGCCACTACGAGGACGATCAGCTGTCCGTCTCCCTGTAGCGCTGTCTTAGGCGTCACACAGTACGGACATTGCAATTTATTGCCCTGGCCACATCTGCAGTCCTCATACCTCCTTGCAGCATGCCTAAGGCACATTCACACAGATGAGCAGGAACCCTGGGCATCTTTCTTTTGGTGTTTTTCAGAGTCAGTAGAAAGGCTTCTTTAGTGTCCTAAGTTTTCATAATTGTAAGCTGTTAGCGTCTTAATGACCATTCCACAGGTGCATGTTCATTTATTCTTCATTGAACAAGAATGGGAAACAGTGTTTAAACCCTTTACAATGAAGATCTGTGAAGTTATTTGGATTTTTACAAATTATCTTTGAAAGACAGGGTCCTGAAAAAGGGATGTTTCTTTTTTTGCTGAGTTTGTTTTCCATTGTTGCCCTTTCAGAAACATGATTTACTGAAGAGACAACCACGCTTCATGACATGCCTCCTTATATTGCTGTTTACCACTATAGAACATCAACAGTGGGAGGAGGAGTGTCCATTTTTGTTCATAAACATGTCCAATTCTTTGTAAGAGAGGACCTTGCACTTACATCTGATAACATTGATGTTGAATCTCTTTTCATAGCAATTCCCTCCTGTACATTTTGTGGTGGTAAAGAAAGTGGTAACTGGATGCATCTATCAGCCACCCGATTCTGACATTGGTGGTTTCATTGATATCCCTGCACCAGCATTGGATATGATTCGTAATGAAGATAAAAATGTGTTTACTATTGACTGATTATAACATAAATGTATTTAAAAGTGAGAACCACTCACTGACGTCAGTCAGTAGTAAATACTTTATACTCCAGCTATCTGTATCCTCTCATATATAAGCCCACAAGAGTGACCAATTCATCTGCCACCCTTATTGATAATATTTTTACAATTTTACAATTGTATTTGAATAATGTGGCTAATACAGGTATACTTCATACTGACCATTTTCCAATTTTCCACTTCTCTTTGACAGCTGGAAATGAAACAGATGGGAATGTAGAATATTTAACAAAAGTAATTGTGAGCTCTTTAAGATATTGATTGATGATATTTCATTATTTTTTTTTAACAACAATGAATACTCTCTTGGCATCTTTTTAGATTTATCCAAAGCATTTGACGCGGTAAATATTACTTTCTAAATTGTATTATTACGGTTTTTATGATTATACATATAATTGGTTATATAGCTATGTTTATGATAGAGAACAATTTGGGTATACAAATGCCTGTGCATCTACCAGGGCCAAGATATCCTGTGGTGTACCACAGGGTTCGATAATTGGACTTTTGTTATTCCTAATCTTTATCAATGACCTTGCTGCTGTGTCTTCTACCGTACTTCCCACATTTTCTGAATGGTTCCAGATAAACAAATGATCTTTAAATGTAAAAAAATACAACTTTATTGTATTCACTTGTACAAATAAGAAATATAACATTTCAATTTAAAAAAAAGCGGCATAATCTCTATTGGTGGGAATGAAATGGAACAAGTCACATCCACTAGAGTCCTCTGAGTTCTAATTGATGAAAAGTTATCCTGCAAAGATCATATTCAATTTGTCTGTAGCAAAGTGATGAAATCTGTTGGTTTCATCAGGCAGATTAGTGGTTTTGTTCATCAGGCTTGCTTTCTATACTATAGCTTAATTTACCCATATCTCATTTACTGTAATATTGTCTGGGCCAGAACATATGTCTCCTACCTACACAAATTACTCATCCTACAAAATTAATTTGTAAGACTAGCCACCTCCTCTAATTACCTGGCTCCATCTGCACCTTTGTTTAAGAAACTCAGTATCTTGTCTATTTACGACATTAATGCATGCCAATTATACACTCATCTACAAATACTCATACCTCCCAGACAGTTTACCTAAACCCCTCAATCGATTCTTCCAGGTTCATTCTGAAATTGATCTATATAACACAAGACACTGCGATAACCTTCACCCTCCCAACTGCTGCACCTCACATAGTCAATTCTCTATCAGATAGAGAGGTACTATACTCTGGAATTCGTATCTTCACATTGCCAAAACATCATCATCCCTCAATAACTTCAAGGAAAGACTGGAGGTCAGCCTGATGAACCAAACTACACAATAATCCCATCCATGTAGCCTAACTCTCGCACTCACACACACACACATGCACACACATAATCAAACATGTTTTTTCTTGTATACTGAGTATATAATGTACAATAATAGTTAATATGCTTTGTTTAACTGATTGAACACATTTGATTGTTTGTTTTACTTATATTTGTGGTGTGGTTGCACACCGTTTTACCAGTTTTTGTATCTTTAATGTTGTCTTTCTTTTCTTTGGTGGGAATACATTTAAAAAAACTAAAAATCTCAAACCTATTGCACCCCATTGTTGATTAAACCTGACTCATGTGGCCCCATAATGGCCCTATTCTATCGCTATATGCTTTCACTCTGCCCTCTTCTGTGGATACAGGATGTGAGGGAGGAATAGAGGAAGGGAATGAGAGAGAAATATTGAGAGAGAGAGAGAGAGAGAGAGAGAGAGAGAGAGAGAGAGAGAGAGAGAGAGAGAGAGAGAGAGAGAGAGAGAGAGAGAGAGAGAGAGAGAAAAATACAGTGAGAGAGAGATTTAAATCCTCTGATTTAAAAACAACAGTTTGTTGTGGTGAGGTTGAGGCTGGTACTTTCACTGCATGCTGAGCTAGCAGGAATCCCAGCCTTCCTCTGTGAAAATATGCCTGGTATTTCTCTATAGTACGATTGGTCTGGACTACAGATATGATTTGACCTTATCTAGCTTCATAAAATTATCGTTGTGGCCCACCCACCTGTAAATGGAGTTTTAACTGAAAAGGGCTACATTTTCTAATTAGAAATGGGGCTATAACCGGACACTGTTAGTGAGGAATCGAAGCTCTTAATTGGCTGTGGTGTGTTATAGGCTCCTGAGTCACCACAGCACTCATTAGCCACATTAGGAAAAGGACATTGCTCCACTGCTGCTTTCCCCCAGGCACCTCCGCAAATGGCATCATGAATTATATTCACATTTTATGCTTTTAAACAACCAGCTGTTCCACAAATGCCTTGTCCCGACGGTGACTCTTACTAGTGGTCTGGATCCAGCATCCACCCAGATGAATGTGAATCTTTAAGTGGAAAGGGAAACACAGAGAATCTGTCTGACTCTCTGCTTCCCCAAAAACCAGATTTAGCCCTCACCTATAGTGGGAAGGGTTAATTAAATTAGCAAGCCATTTACACTTCACCCCCCAATTATTGGCTCCATCGAGTGCTGAGTCATTGCGAGATCCAGAGAATCACTCTACCTCCTGGACAATGGCCACACTCTCCAAGCCAACAGGACGCTAATTCCAGCACAGGGTCTGTGTCCCAAATGGCACCCTATTCCCTGTATAGTGCACTACGTTTGACCAGAGCCCTATAGGGTTCCATTTGGGACTCAATCTGTCCACTGACAGACAGAGGGTGTTTGACAGGCGACGTCAGGTCAGGGCAGCAAATAAATGTTTGAATGTGAAAGTGAGCACACGTAAAGAGCAAAGGAAGACAGGCTGACACCACCGGGGTAATGGACCTGCCAGAGGCTCTTCTCTGTTCTTCTCTCACAACACCTTACACACATAATCACCGATTCGTAACGAGCTGTACTGTTTCAAAAACAGATACCTGAGAGAGAGAGAGAGAGAGAGAGAGAGAGAGAGAGAGAGAGAGAGAGAGAAATAGTTTCCCTCCTCCACAAAACATACCGCTCTTTCGTAAGCCCACTTCTCCTCAAACAATGGGAGATATTTTACAGCCGGGAAGAACTCAAAATCTACTTTTATTCTCGCTTTGACTAATCCCTTAAAAACACATCTTACATCCTGCCCCATATCCAGTGTCTATCTAATGTTTCCTACTCAGAACAATCTTAGCTTGTCCCAAAATAAAATGGAACAGTTTACATTTTCTTTTCTGTTGCTTACTATAATGAAACCCCAAAATAAAAACAGTGCTATCGAAAATCTCCCCTACAGCTTTAAACAAAGACTCTAGTATTTCTAGAGTCTAGCGCCCCACCGCTCCCTAAGAAGTTATTAATGACAGAAACAAAAGCATTAACTGTAATGTTGCCATGCAAAACCCTCCATTGCATATCACCAGTAACCTTTTGTAACGGTGGCTTGTACAGTGCTCTCCATGCAGGCTTTACCTTGTCACCAAGGAGTGTCTTTTCTACTTTTCAATTTATCTTTATTCAAAACCTTGACACACCCCATATATAAATCCTTCCCATTCACCTCATCCAAACCCACCTCTTCCAACCCTCTCAAATCCAGTAATAACAGAGATTTGCATTAAAAAATAACCTTTTTATTGTGGATACAATTTGACCATGACAAGATAACTCTCGCTCCAACACTTCATCCCCAACGAATGGTGGAACATTAGAAAGTATAACTTTCTTTGCCGGATTCAAAATTGTATCGGTCACACACACATGGTTAGCAGATGTTAATGCGAGTGTAGCGAAATGCTTGTGCTTCTAGTTCTAACAATTCCCCAAGAACTACCTAATACACACAAATCTAAAGGGGTGAATGAGAATATGTACAGTTGAAGTCGGAGGTTTACATACACTTAGGTTGGAGTCATTAAAACTCGTTTTTCAACCACTCCACACATTTCTTGTTAACTTCTTAAGGAGTGGTGGGGCGCTAGCCAGGTGAAATGCAAGGCGCCACATTCAAAATCCAAAAGTTGAATTATTAAACATGCATCAATATACAAGTGTTTCATAGTCATCAAAAGCTCTGCTTCTTGGCAATATCACAGCGTTGTCAGATTTCAAAAAGGCTTTACGGCGAAAGCACCACATTTGATTGTTTGAGGGTAGCACCTAACATATTTTTCCATTACCATGAATTCATAAGCCATCACGGTTCACACATAACACATTTCACAGTGAAAACAAATCAATTACCTTTTGAAGAACTTCTGCTGAGGGCTTCCCAAGTGTCCAACGAAGACAATCCATGGTTCTTTTGTTAGAAAAAGTAATGTATTATATCCATAAATCTCCGTTTGGTTGGCGCGTTATAATGAGAAAATAGAGCGTCGCCTCCTCCATTGAAACGTGACGAGAACTCGTTCAACTTATACCTATAAACTTGTCCAAGAACAATCAAACATAATTGTAAATGTATCCTTAGGAACACTTTTATGTATAAATAGTATAATATTTCAACCGGAATATAAACTGGGCGAAAAAAACAAAGAACGTGCCAGCCGGGAGCGCACATTTACTTGTATTGACATCTGCGTGGACACTTCCTTATTCGTCTTCTTCTCTGCTCTAAAAGCATCTAAAATGAATCAGAACACTTTCTCGAGACTGTTGACATCCAGAGGAAGCGATAGGTACTGCATTCATATGCCCTTATATGGGCATTCTCATAAGGGAGGGGTTCTAAATGAGGCAATCTGTCAAAACCACTTTTTCCAGGACAGAAATTCCTCGGGTTTTCGCCTGCCATATCCGTTCTGTTATACTCAGATGAAATGTTAACACTTTTAGAAGATTCAGAGTGTTTCCTATCCAATGGTACTAAATATGTGCATATCCTATTTTCTGGGCCTGAATGGGAGGCATTTTACTTTGGGCACGCCAGGCTCTCCAAAACGGTCACCTCGTGCGCTGCTCCCTAAGAAGTTAACAAACTATAGTTTTGGCAAGTCGGTTAGGACATCTACTTTGTGCATGACACAAGTCATTTTTCCAACAATTGTTTACAGACAGATTATTTCACTTATAATTCACTGTATCACAATTCCAGTGGGTCAAAAGTTCACTAACACTAAGTTGACTGTGCCTTTAAACAGCTTGGAAAATTCGAGAAAATGATGTCATGGCTTTTGAAGCTTCTGAAAGGCTAATTGACATAATTTGAGTCAATTGGAGTTGTACCTGTGGATGTATATCAAGGCCTACCTTCTAACTCAGTGCCTCTTTGTTTGACATCATGGGAAAATCAAAAGAAATCAGCCAAGACCTCAGAAAAAAAATTGTAGACCTCCACAAGTCTGGTTCATTCTTGGGAGCAATTTCCAAACCCCTGAAGGTACCACGTTCATCTGTACAAGCAATAGTACGCAAGTATAAACACCATGGGACCACGCAGCCGTCATACCGCTCAGGAAAGAGACGCGTTTTGTCTCCTAGAGATGAACGTACTTCGGTGCAAAAAGTGCAAATCAATCCCAGAACAACAGCAAAGGACCTTGTGAAGATGCTGGAAGAAACAGGTACAAAGCATCTATATCCACAGTAAAATGAGTCCTATATCGACATAACCTGAAAGGCCGCTCAGCAAGGAAGGAGCCACTGCTCCAAAACCGCCATAAAAATGCCAGACTACGGTTTGCAACTGCACATGGGGACAAAGTCGTACTTTTTGGAGAAATGTCCTCTGGTCTGATGAAACAAAAATAGAACTGTTTGATCATAATGACCATCGTCATTTTCAAACATTTTTGTCCAATAAAATAACATCAAATTGATCAGAAATACAGTGTAGACATTGTTAATGTTGTAAATGACTATTGTAGCTAGAAACTGCAGTTTTTTTGGAATATCTACATAGGCGTAGAGGCCCATTATCAGCAACCATCACTCCTGCGTTCCAATGGCACGTTGTGTTAGCTAATCCAAGTTTATCATTTTAAAAGGCTAATTGATCATTAGAAAACCATTTTGCAATTATGTTAGCACAGCTGAAAACTGTTGTGCTGATTAAAGAAGCAATACAACTTGTCTTCTTTAGACTAGTTGAGTATCTGGAGCATCAGCATTTGTGGGTTCGATTACAGGCTCAAAATGGCCAGAAACAAAGACCTTTCTTCTGAAACTCGTCAGTCTATTATTTTTCTGAGAAATGAAGGCTATTCCATTCGAGAAACTGGCAAGAAATTGAAGATCTGGTACAACGCTGTGTACTACTCCCTTCACAGAACAGCGCAAACCTTATCTAACCAGAATAGAAAGAGGAGTGGGAGGCCCCGATGCACAACTGAGCAAGAGGACTACATTAGAGTGTCTAGTTTGAGAAACAGACGCCTCACAAGTCCTCAACTGGCAGCTTCATTAAATAGTACTCGCAAAACACCAAATCAAATCAAATCAAATTTATTTATAAAGCCCCCCTTACATCAGCTGATGTCACAGAGTGCTGTACAGAAACCCAGCCTAAAACCCCAAACAGCAAGCAATGCAGGTGTAAAAGCACTGCAGGTGTAAAAGCACGGTGGCTAGGAAAAACTCCCTAGAAAGGCCAAAACCTAGGAAGAAACCTAGAGAGGAACCAGGCTGTGAGGGGTGGCCAGGCCTCTTCTGGCTGTGCCGGGTGCAGATTATAACAGAACATGGACAAGATTTTAAAATGTTCATAAAACAGGCAGAACAGTTGAAACTGGAGAAGCAGCACGGCCAGGTGGACACGGGACATCAAGGAGTCATCAGGCCAGGTAGGCCTTGAGGAATGGTCCTAATGCTCAGGTCCTCCGAGAGAGAGAAGAAGAAAAAAGAAAGAAAGAGAGATAATTAGAGAGAGCATACTTAAATTCGCACAGGACACCAGATAAAATAAATACTCCAGATATAACAGACGGACCCTAACCCCCCGACACATAAACTACTGCAGCATAAATACTGGGGGCTGAGACAGGAGGGGTCGGGAGACACTGTGGCCCCGTCCGACACCAGTCTCAACGTCAACAGTAAAGAGGCGACTCCGGGATGCTGGCCTTCTAGGCAGAATTCCTCTGTCCAGTGTCTATGTTATTTTTCCAGTGTCTATGTTATTTCTTTAATTTTTATTGGCCAGTTTGAGATATGGCTTTTTCTTTGCAACTCTGCCTAGAAAGCCAGCATCCTGGAGTCGTCTTTTCTTTAATCAGCACAACAGTTTTCAGCTGTGCTAAAATAATTGTAAAATGGTTTTCTAATGATCAATTNACTAACAATTTGTGCTGCCACAAGAAAGAGCGTCACGATGTCACCGAGCGATGGGGAACATGCAGGCCCTTAGAGAGGGTAATTAAAAATGATCTTAAGTAGTAGCTCTTTTGAATGTCTATCAAAATATCTCCAGAGCACCAGACATATTCGTCAGTCTGTATTGACGTCAGCGGCAGACCAGGTAAATATTGTAGCTGTGTGGTTTCTGTGGACAGTCTAAGAGCATTGGAAATAGCTTTGGAAGTATAAAACTTTACCCTCGAGGATGGATGGTTTCATCTTTTTGCTGAGTCATCCTATTTTGGCTTTTTGTTGTTGTTGCTGTCTCCCTTTCGGCCTGACTCCTGTTCCATACTCACCTCTCTCTCTGGGTGTCTTTCACCATCTCTGTCAATGCTCTCACTGACTGTACCAGGGTAAAGAGACTCTGTTCTGTCTCCTCTTTGAACAAGAGATAAAAGCTTCTCCAAGGCCCTGTTTGCCCCACAGATGTTTGACATTAAAAAAGTTGTCCAACACCAGGTGATCTCTCTCTCTCACACACACACACACACACACACACACACACACACACACACACACACACACACACACACACACACACACACACACACACACACACACACTGCCTATAGAAAGTTTACAAGCCCTTGGATTTCTTCACATTATTGTGTTACAAAGTGGGATTCAAATGTATTTAATTGTAATTTTCTGCCAACAATCTACAAAAAAAAAATCTTTGAGATGAATGAAAGCATCTAAAATTACAATTAAATCGATCTCAATGCCACTTTGTAACGTAACATTTGAAAAAAGTTCAAGAGAGTAGACTTTCTATAGGCACTGTACATTCACACATGTGCACACAGAAACACACACACAAATATTAATTTATCAGTGTTATAAAACACATTTCATGCCAATGTAGATACACACCACCCACTTTGCTTCTCTTAAATCTTGACTTTTTCTTCAATTATACAATATACCATAAGAAATCCCACGCCTCCCACACAGCTGCCATATCCATTTGATCACTGTCTGATTTGTACATACACAGTACAGAACTAACCTCTGAATCCCCTTTCTAATACATATGTTATGTTCTCTGATGTATTTCTCCAACATACTGGCTTTGAATGGTGAAAAGAACACATTACAATGGACCAGTATCATCTAAGGGACCGTTTGAATTGTACTGGGGCAACTACACCCCCCTCACCAACATTACAAAGATTTTCACATGACCCTCCCCTTGTACTGTAAAAATAAATGTGCACACCCTCCCCCTCATAAAATTAACTCATAAATAATGGTCACCACCACAAATAACATTAACTGTAGCAACCCTGTGTTTATAAACGTGGATATAGATACGACCACTTCAGCATGGTTTTGGGGCACAGTAGATGGCACGAAGGGCTACGGGCCAAAAGGTTGAGGGTTCGGCGACCACCATGGACGAGCTCACTCTTCCTGCCTGTCTCACTACACTGGGATCAGAGCCGGCTGCAGACAATGATCAACTAGAGGGAAATCTGACTTTCCACATTTTTATGCTATATTTATACAGTGGTGGAAAAAGTATCCAACTGTCATACTTGAGTAAGTATAGATACCTTAATAGAAGTTACTCAAGTAAAAGTGAAAAGTCACACTGTAAAATAGTACTTGAGTAAAAGTCTAAAAGTATTTGATTCTAAATATACTTAAGTATCAAAAGTAATTAGGCCGTACTTCGCCACTACGGCCTATTTATTGCCTTACCTCCCTAATCTTACCTCATTTGCACACACTGTATATAGATTTCTTTCTATTGTGTTATTGACTGTACATTTGTTTATTCTGTGTGTAACTCTGTATTGTTGTTTGTGTCGCACTGCTTTGCTTTATCTTGGCCAGGTCGCAGTTGTACATGAGAACTTGTTCTCAACTGCTTTTGGGTGTCAGGGAAAATGTATGGAGTAAAAAGTTGATTATTTTCTTTAGGAATGTAGTGAAGTAAAAGTAAAAGTTGTCAAAAATATAACTAGTAAAGTAACGTACAGATACCACAAAAATAACTTAAGTAGTACTTTAAAGTATTTTTACGCAAGTACTTTACACCACTGTATTTATAATTATATAAAATATATGCAACAATTTTCCACTAACAGGTTTCTGTGTCAATGCATCACACACAACCAATAAGCAATGCATAACTGCATACCGATTACCAACTTCGAGCACTTCATCATGGTTTATGTTTTCAACACCACGATCAAATAGAATATGTCAATCTCGACAAACAGAAAATCCATCCCTCCCTACTCAGTATTGAAGGCTTCAAATGAAATTGTATTAGTCACATGCGCCGAATACAACAGGTGTAGACCTTACAGTGAAATGCTTACTTACGAGCCCCTAACCGACAGTGCAATTAAAAAAAATACGGATAAGAATAAGAGATAAAAGTAACAAGTAGTTAAAGAGCAGCAATGCGAGTAGCCTGGGTAGCCATTTGACTAGATGTCCAGGAGTCTTATGGCTTGGGGGGTAGAAGCTGTTTAGAAGCCTCTTGGACCTAGACTTGGCGCTCCGGTACCGCTTGCCGTGTGGTAGCAAAGAGAACAGTCTATGACTAGGGTGGCTGGAGTCTTTGACAATTTTTAGGGCCTTCCTCTGACTCTGCCTGGTACAGAGGTCCTGGATGGCAGGAAGCTTGGCCCCAGTGATGTACTGGGCCGTTCGCACTACCCTCTGTAGTGCCTTGCGGTCGGAGGCCGAGCAGTTGCCATACCAGGCAGTGATGCAAACAGTCAGGATGCTCTCAATGGTGCAGCTGTAGAACCTTTTGATGATCTGAGGACCCATGCCAAATATTTTCAGTCTCCTGAGGGGGAATAGGTTTTTTCGTGCCCGCTTCATAACTGTCATGGTGTGCTTGGACCATGTTAGTTTGATGGTGATGTGGACCTGTAGTCAACAATCATCTCCTTTGTATTTATCACGTTGAGGGAGAGGTTGCTGTCCTGGCACCACACGGCCAGGTCTCTGACCTCATCTCTATAGGCTGTCTCGTTGTTGTCGGTGATCAGGCCTACCACTGTTGTGTCATCGGCAAATTTAATGATGGTGTTGGAGTTGTGCCTGGCCGTGCAGTCATGAGTGAACATGGAGTACAGGAGGGGGCTGAGCACGCACCCTTGAGGGGCCCCAGTGTTGAGGATCAGCATGGCGGATGTGTTGTTACCTACCCTTACCACCTGGGGGCGGCCCCTCAGGAAGTCCAGGATCCAGTTGCAGAGGGAGGTGTATAGTCCCAGGGTCCTTAGCTTATTGATGAGCTTTGAGGGCACTATGTTATTGAACGCTGAGCTGTAGTCAATGAATAGCATTCTCACATAGGTGTTCTTTTGTCCAGGTGGGAAAGGGCAGTGTGGAGTGCAATAGAGACTGTATCATCTGTGGATTTGTTGGGGCGGTATGCAAATTGGAGTGGGTCTAGGGTTTCTGGGATGATGGTGTTGATGTGAGCCATGACCAGCTTTTCAAAGCATTTATGGCTTAAACAAGATCAATAGAGGAGCTTTTTGAGCTGCGTGTCTCACGTCTTGACTCTTTCATGCATAATGACGCACCTAGCATCTCCGCTGCCTATCAGCTATTCCTCTATGTTCTTGTGGAGTTATATAGAAAATAGATGCAGATTTGAATTATTCTATGTGTGGTATGATTGCTAGTTAACCTATTGCAGATATGGACAAATTATCCACCTACATGTTATGTATGGTGCTGTTCATCGTACTGTACGTTGTTATGGTTTACGACAGTGTGCTGCTTTATGGATGAGTGGGTTGTCAGAATGAGTGGCACATGTCATTAAACGACAAAGTGACGTACAATGTGAATCTGTGCAGATGTGCATTCTTTTACAGCTAAGCTAGATATAACATTGGCAACGAAGATGGCTGAATTCAGCTTACCACCACCAGCACCATTCCTCGCCATGCCTGGTGAACCTCCAGTCCCGTGGAATAACTGGCTTGAAAGTTTTAACACTTATCTCGAAGCTATGGACTTTTCTACAGTCTCCAACAAGAGGAGGACAGCACTGCTCCGTCACTGCCTCGGTACAGAGGGACAGTGGATTTTCAGATAGAGGGGACATTATGTGAAAAGACAGGAGAGAAACTACTTTTGGAATCGGATAATTTACAACTTGATGGAGCTATTAAAATAGCACTCCAGGTTGAAACGGATTTGGAATGCTCTACTAGGCTAACAGACAGCCCTGCAGCATACACTTGGCCCCCAGCCATTCTCACACAGCAGCTTCAGCCCGAGCAGGCGCACTGTAACGGTTACGCGCTGCGCACGCCCTCCCACGTCGATAGCAGCATGGACACAGACACCGGCATGCCCGTGCAGCAGGCACACAGACAAACAAACAGAAGTAGCTGTGGCAACTGTGGGGCAAGCTTTCACAATTCAAGGGCTTCAAACTGCCCAGCCCGTGGGAAAATATGCAAGAACTGTTCAAAATACAATCACTTTGCTAAAGTGTGTCGTTCTGCCTCAGCTACTAGCTCCCCCCAGAACAGGCCCTTATTTTCATCTCGCTCTCAACATGAACACACTGAAATCCGAACCGTCTCTACCAACCATGTTTCATTCAAGACATGCACTGTGCAGCTACACTTACTACAAGTTCATCAGTCACCTACCACTCCAACAGCCCTCCACTTCTCAGTGTGGGTATGGTAGATCCAAGATAGACATTGCAGGCACCCTCCAGGTCCCAGTGCACTATGGCGCCAAGCATCTGCCATCCTTCCCATTTCACGTTGCAAAGCGGGGTGCCAACCTCCTGGGCCTCGACCTCTTCACAGGCTTGGGGTTCACACTGAGAGATGACAGTCGGTCAGCTATCCACCAAGTTACAGGCACATGGCAACAGAACTGGCCAATTCTGTTTGATGGACTGGGCTGCCTCACAGCTTTTACTCACAGGCCCCTAGTGAACCAGGACGTGACCGCAGTCATGCAGCCCCTGCGGCGCATTCCTTTGCACTGCGTGATGATGTCACAAAAGATCTCCAGTCACAGTTGGAGGCAGGCATCATTAACTTCTCAGGGAGCAGCTCCCGAGGTGACGGTTTTGGAGAGCCTGGCGTGCCCAAAGTAAAATGCCTCCCATTCAGGCCCAGAAAATAGGATATGCATATATTTAGTACCATTGGATAGGAAACACTCTGAATTTTCCAAAACTGTTAACCATTTGTCTGTGAGTGAAACAGAACGGATATGGCAGGCAAAACCCCGAGGAATTTCTGTCCTGGAAAAAGTGATTTTGACACATTGCTCATTTGGGAACCCCTCCCTCATGAAAATGACCATATAAGGGCATATGAATGCAGTACACATCGCTTCCTTATGATGTCAACAGCCTCGAGATGGTGTTTCCCTCCATTTTGGATGCTTTAGNTTATGGATATAATACATGACTTTTTCTAACAAAAGAACCATGGATTGTCTTCGTTGGACACTTAGGATGACCTCAGCAGAAGTTCTTCAACAGGTAATTGATTTGTTTTCGCTGTGAAATGTGTTATGTGTGTGCCACGCTGGCTAATGAATTCATGGCTATGAGAAAGTATGTGAGGTGCTGCCCTCAAACAATCAAATGTAGAGCTTTCGCCGTAAAGCCTTTTTGAAATCTGACAACGCTGTGATATTGCCAAGAAACAGAGCTTTTGATGAGTATGAAACACTTGTATATTGGTGGATTTTTAATAATTCAACTTTGGGATTTTGAATTTGGCGCTTTACATTTTACCTGGTGGTGTCGGGAGTGGGTCGCTAGCGCTCCCTGTCTAGTTAAGCTAGTCAACGCTGCCTCCTGGATTTCTAACTTGGTAATCACAACCAAAAAGTCTGGTGGAATCTGGACCTGTGTGGATCTCCATGCTGTGAACAAGGCTGCTGTCCCGGGTAAGCACCCCTTGCCTACAGCTGAGGAGCTGACCGCACAATTTCATGGCCCCACGGTCTTCACGAAGCTCGACCTGCGTCAGGGTTATCTCCAGGTGCCCCTCCACCCAGCCAGCAGAGACCTCACAGCCTTTGTCACACATGCTGGTGTGTTCAGATACACATGCATACCTTTTGGACTTAGCTCCGCCCCCACCTGCTTCCAGAAGGTGACGAGCACCATCCTCGCTGGAATACCCGGGGTGGCAGTCTATCTGGATGACATTGTGGTCCACAGCCCTGACCTCCACATCCATGACCATCGACTCCACAGAGTATTCAGTGCTCTACTGCGGAACAACCTGACCCTGAATGGTGGAAAGTGCACCTTTGCAGCTCCAGCTGTCAACTTTGTGGGGTTCCCCCTGTCGGCCAAAGGCATTGCCCCACTCATGTCGAACATTGAAGCCATCCTCCCCATCCCAGAACCGACCTCAGCCTCTCAGGTGGCCTCATTCTTGGGCATGACAGCCTACTACCTCTGGTTTCTGCCCCACCACTCTCAGACCACAGCGCCCCTTCGCCAGCTCCTCAAGAGCGGTCCGCTCACTGAAGAGCCAGCTCACCACAGCCCCAGTCTTGGCTCACTTTGACCCTGTCTGCCGCACCATTGTCACCTGTGAAGCCTCAGCTGGAGCACTAGAGCGGTCCTCTCACTGCTGCAGAATGGCATTGAGAGGCCTAACGCCTTCGCCTCAAGAGCCCTGAGCCCCACTGAACAACGATACTCTGTAGGCGAACGAGAAGCACTGGTCTGTGCCTGGGCTTGCGAAAGGTGGCACCTCTACCTATATGGCCAGCTCTTCACGCTCCAAACCGACCACCAGTCCTTCACTATGCTACTGTCAGCATCAGGAACTGGCCACAAGCCACTTCGGCTGCACAGATGGGCCGACCGCCTCATACAGTATGACCATCAGCTGACGTTCACTCCGGGGAGGGATAACATGGTGGCAGACCCCCTCTCACACTCCTTTGACGCTCCTACTCCGACCGTCTTGCCAGACGACAACGAAACAGAGCTCGTACAAATGCTCTACGCTCCTCTTCAGTCAGCCATCTCACTGGAGGAGCTGAAGCAAGCATCGGAATAGGATCCCACACTGTCTACCCTACGCACCTACATATGCACTGGATGGCCAGCACGTGTGCCAGAAGAGCTGGCGGCTTTCACCAGGGTGAAGCACGAACTTTCTTGCGTGTTCTATCAATGGCGCACAAGGATCAATTGGGCATAGTGAAGGTCAAGCAGCGATGTCGAGACCTTGTGTGGTGGTCAGACATCCACCATGACATTGAAGCCCTGGTCAGGGATTTTGCTGTATGCCTCCTCATTGGGAAAACAGGAAAGTCTGCCCCACCCCCCCTGCAGCCTCTCACGTGGCCGTCCTGCCCTTGGGAGCACATCTAGCTGAACATCTGTGGCAAGATCCATGGGCACGCAGTCCCTCACCATCAGTGCTTCCTGGTGGTGGCATATGATCTCCACTCTAAGTGGCCAGAAGTGATTCCTGTCGGAACTGTCACAGCACAGGCCATCGTGGACATCCTAGATAGCCTATTCACAAGGTGGGGCCTATCCCTCACCCCCACCACGGACACTGTTTTCCTTCTATCTCAGCAACAAGGGAATCAAGCACATCCGCACGGCCTACTACAACCCACAAGTAAAAGGAGGGGTGGAACACTTCAACCAAATGCTGAAGAACGGCATCAGAGCGCACCTGGTCCAGGGGTGCATGTTCCAAACTGCTTTGAACCAAACTCTAATGCACTACAGAGCAAGCAAACACACAACAACACAGGTCTCCCCGGCATCTCTCATGCTAGGTTGTGAGATGGAACTGCCACTGGACAGACTCAGAACACAGAGAGTAGCAGAACCAGAGACTAGGCGCACCGAAGAAAAGCAGGCAGTGACCAGGCACCAAGGAGCAATGAAACAGCGTTTCGACAAGGATAAAGAAGCCGATCATCCAAGTGTCAGACTGGTGCACAATATCTAAGGAAGTCTTGAGGTTTTGCTCGCCTGAGGTAGAGTATCTCATGATATCTGTATTTTTCGTAGCTGTCTACATACCACCACAGACAGAGGCTGTCACTAAGACCGCACTCAATGAGCTGTATTCCGCCATAAGCAAACAAGAAAACACTTTAACGCAGGGAAACTTAAATCGGTCTTACCAAATTTCTATCAGCATGTTAAATGTGCAACTAGAGGGAAAAAAACTCTGGACCATCTTTACTCCACACACAGAGATGCATACAAAGCTCTCCTTTGCCCTCCATTTGGCAAATCTGACCATAATTCTATCCTCCTGATTCCTGCTTACAAGCAAAAATTAAAGCAGGAAGCACCAGTGTCTCAATCAATAAAAAAGTGGTCAGATGAAGCAGATGCTAAGCTACAGGACTAACAAAACCTATTCCCCCTCAGGAGGCTGAACATTTTTCACATTGGTCCTCAGATCCTCAAAAGCTTCTACAGCTGTACCATCGAGAGCATCCTAACTGGTTGCATTCACTGCCTGGTATGGCAACTGCTTGGCCTCCGACCGCAAGGCACTACAGAGGGTAGTGTGTACGGCCCAGTACATCACTGGGGCAAAGCTTCCTGCCATCCAGGACCTCTATACCAGGCGGTGTCAGAGAATGGCCCTAAAAATTGTCAAAGACTCCAGCCACCCTAGTCATAGACTGTTCTCTCTACTACCGCACGACAAATGGTACTGGAGTGCCAAGTCTAGGTCCAAGAGGCTTCTAAACAGCTTCTACCCCCCAAGCCATAAGACTCCTGAACATCTAGTCAAATGACTACTCGCATTGCCCCCCCCCACACACACACCACTGCCACTCTCTGTTGTCATCTATGCATAGTCAGTTTAATTAACTCTACTTACACGTACATATTACCTCAATTACCTCAACTAACAGTTTCCCCCGCACAATGACTCTGTACCGGTACCCCCTGTATATAGTCTCGCTATTGTTATTTTACTGCTGCTCTTTAATTACTTGTTACTTTTTATTTCTTATTCTTATTTATTATTTTTTTTTAACCGCGTTGTTGGTTAAGGGCTCGTAAGTAAACATTTCACTGTACGGTCTACACCTGTTGTATTTGGCGCATGTGACTAATAACATTTCATTTGTCTCAGTACAAGCAACGGCAGAGGGAGAGTGAGAAAATCACTGCACATTTCCTCAGACACCTGTTAGGTCAGTCTGCATGAGAAGATGTCTCTGCGATGTCCAGGATCTGAGCAGACTGTATTTTGTGACCATACAGTATCATCTGTCCAGACAGAAGCTGCTTATTTTAGTGATGGTCTGGGCCTGATTCTATTCTATCTCCCGACAATGTGTACTGGGAAAGGAAAGATATCTAGTCAGTTGTACAACTGAATGCCATCAACTGAAATGTGCCTTCTGCATTTAACCCAACCTTTCTGAATCAGGAGGTGCGTGGGGCTGCCTTAATAGTCATCCACATCTTCTCTGCACCCGGGGAACAGTGGGTTAATTGCCTTTACACAGGGGCAGAACGACAGATTTTTTACCTTGTCAGCTCGGGGTAACCTTTCAGTTACTGGCCCAATGCTCTAACCACTAGGCTACCTGCACCCTGCCCTCTTGACACCTGCACAAACTTTCTATTACATGTAATTACTGTAGACTTTTCTAGCGTGGGTGGGTCGATTATTTCACTGTCACAACGAGAGCATCAACAGTCATAATTTCCACGATCACAGCCCTAAGTGCCAATCCCCACCAGACACTGACAACATAGACCTAAATACCGAAATACCATCTGAGATAAAACGAGAAGCAGAAAATAAAACAAACTCACTTCTTCCACAGAGTGGTCCCATGGAGGAATATTGGGGGGTGTGTTAGCTGCAGCTATCTCAATTAAGATCTCAATAAGGCCGGCACCGGGGGGAATAGGACTGAACCACACGCATCTAATACACTGCGATGAATAATTTCCCTCAATGAACTCTTCATTATTTCTGTGGCTCCCTTGCCACTACAGTGCTTATCTCTGAGGGCTGCGCCATTGCAGTGCCCTGTACACATGGTTTGGATGAAGACAGTCTCTTATACGACACTTCAGTGAGTGTCTGCTTAGCATTGCGAATGTTGACCCTGTAGAAATGCAATGTCAGGGGAGGACGGAACAATACCACAGTCATAGCTGCTTTAATTTCGCTGATCTAACTCATTAATCACCTCACACACACACACACACACACACACACACATGCATACTCATCCACACACACCAGCAGTGTGAAAAGGCCTGCCAACTCCAACAGAGAAATTTTTGTGAAAGAACCATATATTAAGTTTCAAGTTTAATGTCACATGCACAAGTACAGTGAAATTCCTTTCTTGCAAACTCAAAACCCAACAATGCAATAATAAATAATAATGTATTACTAGAAATACAAACGAGAAATAAGAACAATGAAATACACAATAAAGTAAGTAAGTAAGTAAGTTAGCATACTATATACAGGATTATGTTTGTCAGTTCCAATACCATATTACAGTGTGCAGGGATACTGGAGTGATGGAAGTAGATATGTATAGGGGTAAGGTGACTAGTCAACAGGACATAAGATAAACAGAGTAGTAGCAGCATGGGTGTGAGTGGATGTGTGGGTTTGTAGAGTCAGTTTAAATGTACAGTATGTGCATATTATGTGTGAGTGAGCAAAAGATGGAGTGAGTACTTGTGTGTGTTAGAGTGACAGTGTGTGTGAGTGTGTAGGGCCCTGTGAGTGTCCATAGAGACAGTGCAAAAATGAAATAAAGGGTCAATAAAGATACAAGGTTAACTCAGTCTGTGTAGCTATTTTGTTAGCTATTTATCAGTCGTATTACTTGGGGATGGAAGCTCTTTCAAGAGCCTGTTGGTGTCAGACTTGATGCCGTATTTCTTGCCGTGCGGCAACAGAGAAAATATTCTATGGCTTGGGTGGTTGGAATCTTTTCCAGGCTTATTTTCACACCGCCTGATAAAGAGGTCGTGGATGGCAGGGAGCTCAGCCCTAGTGATGTCCTGGGCTGTCCGTACAACCGTCTGTAGTACCATGAGATGGAGGGCGGTGCTATTGCCATACCAACCAGTGATGCAACCAGCCAAAATGCTCTCAATGGTACAGCTGAAGAACCTTTTGAGGATTTGAGGGCCCATGCCACTTTTTCAACCTCTTGAGGGGGAAGAGGCACTGTCGCGTCTTCTTCACGACCGTGCGTGTGTGTTTTGGACCATTTTAAGTCTTTAGTGATTTGGACACCGAGGAACTTGAAGCTGTCTACCTGCTCCACTGCCGCTTTGTCAACGTGGATGTGGGCGTGCTCCCCCCCCCCCCATTTCCTGCAGTCTACAATCAGCTCCTTGGTCTTGCAGTTATTGAGGGAGAGATTGTTGCTCCGGCACCACACTGTCAGGTCACTGACCTCCTCCCTGTAAGCTGACTCATCGTTGTCAATGATCAGGCCTACCACCGTTGTGTTGTCAGCAAAGTTGATGATGGTGTTGGATAGAGGTCGACCGATTATGATTTTTCAACGCCGGTACCAATACCGATTATTAGAGGACCAAAAAAAGCCAATTATATATATATTTTTTTATATATATTTGTAATGATGACAATTACAACAATACTGAATGAACACTTATTTTAACTTAATATAATACATAAATAAAATCAATTTAGTCTCAAATAAATAATGAAACATGTTCAATTTGGTTTAAATAATGCAAAAACACAGTGCTGGAGAAGAAAGTCAAAGTGCAAACGTTTAAGTTCCTTGCTCAGAACATGAGAACATATGAAAGCCGGTGGTTCCTTTTAACATGAGTCTTCAATATTCCCAGTTAAGAAGTTTTAGGTTGTAGTTATTATAGGACTATTTCTCTCTATACCATTTGTATTTCACATACCTTTGACTATTGGATGTTCTTATAGGCACTATGCCAGCCTAATCTCAGGAGTTGATAGGCTTGAAGTCTTAAACAGCGCAATGCTTGAAGCACAGCGAAGAGCTGCTGGCAAACGCAGGAAAGTGCTGTTTGAATGAATGCTTACGAGCCTGCTGCTGCCTACCACCGCTCAGTCAGACTGCTCTATCAAATATCAAATCATAGACTTAATTATAATATAATAAACACACAGAAATACAAGCCTTAGGTCACTAATATGGTAAAATCCGGAAACGATTATTTAAAAAACAAAACGTTTATTCTTTCAGTGAAATACGGAACCGTTCCGTATTTTATCGAACGGGCGGCAACCCTAAGTCTAAATATTGCTGTTACATTGCACAACCTTCAATGTTATCTCATAGTTATGTAAAATTCTGGCAAATTAATTCCGGTCTTTGTTAAGAAGAAATGGTCTTCACACAGTTCGCAACGAGCCAGGCGGCCCAAACTGCTGCATATACCCTGACTCTGCTTGCACAGAATGCAAGAGAAGTGACACAATTTCCCTAGTTAAAATAAATTCATGTTAACAGGCAATATTAACTAAATATGCAGGTTTAAAAAAATGTACTTGATTTTAAGAAAGGCATTTGATGTTTATGGTTAGGTACACATTGATGCAACGACAGTGCTTTTTTCGCGAATGCTCTTGTTAAATCATCACCCGTTTGGCGAAGTAGGCTGTGATTCGATGATAAATTAACAGGCACTGCATTGATTAAATGCAACGCAGGACAAGCTAGATAAACTAGTAATATCAACAACCATGTGTAGTTAACTAGTGATTGTGAAGATTGATCGTTTTTTATAAGATAAGTTTAATGCTAGCTAGCAACTTACCTTGGCTCCTTGCACTCGCGTAACAGGTGGTCAGCGTGCCACGCAGTCTCCTCGTGGAGTCCAATGTTATCAGCCACCGATTGTTATGAAACCCCTACTGCACTCCCTGTTCACCCATGACTGTGTGGCCACACACGACTCGAACACTAGAGGTCGACCAATTAATCGGCCGTTATGAAACCCCTCCTGCACTCCCTGTTCACCCATGATTGTGTGGCCACACACGACTCCAACACTAGAGGTCGACCGATTAATCAGCTGACCTCTAGTGTTGGAGTCGTGTGTGGCCACACAGTCATGGGTGAACAGGGAGTGCAGGAGGGGACTAACCACACATCCCTGTGGGGCCCCTATGTTAAGGAATATCGTTGGGGCCTACGGCCTTGCAGGTTTTGACCTGATTAAAGACCCTTCTCACGTCGGCCTCGGAGAGCGAGATCACACCGCCTCGATGTTGTTGTTGTCAAAGAGTTTGTCTGGTAGAGAGGCATCGTTGGGCAGATCACGATTGGGTCTTCCTTTGTAATCTGTAATGGACTGTAGTCCCTGCCACATGTGGCAGGTGTCGGAGCCTGTGTAAAAGGATTCCACCTTATTCCTATATTGTCCTTTTGCTCATTTGATGACTCTGCGGAGGTCATAGCGGGACTTCTTGTACTTATTTCTGTACTTGGCTATAGCATCAGGGTTGTGTAAAATAGTCCTGTGTGCGGTAGCTCTGTTCTTTAATTTTGTGCCAACCTCTGTGTATATCCAGGGCCCTTTGATTGGGGAAGCAGCGAACCCTGACTGTGGGTACAATGTCGCATAAGCATTTCCTAATGAAGCTGGTGACGGAGGTTATTAGCTCGTCAATGTTATTGGCGGAGTCTCAAAACATATTCCAATCAGCCCTAGCAAAGCTGTCCTGTAGCATAACCTCTGATTCTGGTGACCATTTTTCAACGGAGCTAATCAAGGGTACTTCCTGTTTCAGCTTCTGCTTGTAAACAGGAAGCAAAAGTATGGAGTCATGATCTGATTTGCCGAATGGCAGACGATGGAGGGCCCTGTATGCTTGCTTGTGAGTAGAATAGCAGTGGTCTAGGACTTTATCGCCCCTAGTGGAGTTGGAGACGTTATGATGGAAGTTGGGCATCACGTGTCTTAGTGACACCAAATTAAAATCGCTGGCAACCAGTAAGACAGCAGCTGGGTGTAGGTTTTCCTGCTTGTTTATAGCCTTGTACAGTTCATTAAGCTCTTGCTTGTTCTTTTTACTGTACTGAGGTGGAATGTATACAGCAGTCATGAAAACAGCTGAAAACTCCCTAGAAGGGTCGACATTTGACCATCAGGTATTCTAAGACGGGTGAACAGTGAGTCGACACTTCCATCGTGCTGGAATTAGCACACCAGTTGGTGTTGATGAAGAGGCAAACCCTTCCCCCCACTATTTCCCCGACTCCACTGTCCTGTCCGCCCGGTGAATGGAGAATCCATCGAGTTGGATAGCCGTGGGGGATATCTTGTCCAATAGCCATGTTTCTGAAAAGCAAAGAATATTGCAGTTCCGAGAGTCACGTTGGTAGCAAATCTGCGATCGGAGGTCATCCATGTTATTATCAACTGACTATACAGTAGAATGCAGGGAAGAGGTGACCGGTTTTCCCTTCACCTTAATCTCAAAATAATCACAAAATAGCAAAATTGGGTTAGAGCTTGCAAAACGGTGGCCATCCAGTACGGCGCATACAGCACATGCGCACGCACACACATGCACAGCAAGTATATGGTGGGAAAGTGGGACGAGTTTAATCTGTTTTGGCCAGGATCAATAGAGAAAGAACAGTGAGCAGCTGAAAGAGACAACAGGACCAACAACAGTAAGGGAGGCCTCACTCACTCATACTCTCTCATACTCAGTTCACAAACATATGCACTGCCACTTATTCATTCAGGCTTTCAAATTGATTTACAAACTCATGTTTAACTCATGATGAGCTCAAAACAATTCATTTCAATAAAAAGCACAAGGTTCCAAAAACTCTATAATGCGCTTCAAATTGAAACTGAAGATAATTTAGCGTATTGTATTGGTTATCTAAATACACACAGAGAATGCATAAAAAGTGCAGCAATTTGGATGGGGACTGATTGCATCCCTCCCGCTCTCTTCTTCACAGGTGCTGGGTCTTGTACTTCATTAGAATATCATTGACATCTGGGTTGTTAAATGGGTACAATAATTTAGCTTGAAGGCATGTATATACTGTCAAGTTTGACATTAACATGTAGTAATCCACATCCTAGTAATCATTAATTAGCTTTCCCATTCACAAAGAGGAGCCATACCTGTGTTCTATGAGAGAGATACAAATTGTCTAGGAGAGGTACGAAATGCTTTTTAATGTATTAAGAGTTGGAGAAATTATGGAAATACTTGTGATACTCATCATTATGGCCAATTAGTTTTTCCTAATCACATGACCTGACCAGGAAAAACGCTGGTCCCCATAGGCTAACATGTGATCAGGAAAATATGGAAATAGGTCTGGTGTTGTAAAACAACTCTTGGTTCAGCCAGGTCTGAAGTAGTACTTTAGGGATGCAGACATCACAATAACTTATTTCCCCAACTTACTATCTGCCTGGCAGATGCACAAATACCAAATTGCCCATCTCGTTAGAGCAGAAGTCAGTTTGTAGAAATGGAGAGGTTGGATGGGTACCTCAGTCTGGACAGATAGATAGAGGGATGAATTAAACGTCTAGACAAATGAATCAAACAGAAACAGGAGAGAGAGGTTTCACCTTTAGTTTTAATCAAATCCAGAGGCCATTCTGAAAACAGTAAGGGATGGACATCTATGAATCTGATTGACGGGAGGAAGGAGGGGATGGGGATGGACGCGTCAGGAGTTTTGCCACAGAGCGGATCACTGATCCACCTGGAACTCAGCAGCTCATGTCATTAGAGTGTAGTTTAATGTATCCCTATACTAGTATGCTATACTGATCTGCACCAACCATTGGCTCTGGTAATAGACCTGTACTATATTGTGTGTTTGGGTTCTATGGCTCAGTCTGAAATAATCTGCAGTGATTATGGTCCAACAGAAAGTGGAATAAATAGATACAAAATGGGGATTTAACCAGATGTCGGTCACCAACAGTTGCGTTCACCAATAATTACAGGTAAGGTCAGAATCGAACTAATTACATGAGGAGTAAAAATCTCCATGTAGGTTACAGGTTTAACCTAGAAATTGGAAACAGTCAAAGGAATCATATCAACTACTGTGACAACAAAATAACAAAAGAATGTCGCAAACAGCAAGTAGGAGACACTCCTGTTGACTTCTAATAATAAAGAGAAAAGGAAAGACAAAAAAAAAATACAAAATAATAAGAAAACACACAACCTAGAGCTCAGCTATTCAATGAATGTCATGTCTTTGACAGGGATGTGTGTGAGAGAAGCATGTGTTTGATAGGGAGGACTCTACAGTATGTACACATTTATTTCTGACGGATCAACAGGAACTAAACAGGCTTTGTCTTTGTCTTCAGTAACATGCATGTTGATCTCTGGAGAACAAAATTAAACGCAAAAAGGAGGACAGACTAAAGATCTTACAAAATATTGTCTCTCATACTCCAAACCAGCCTCTATGCTCAACTTATTTACAACTTTGATAGCTTTGAACACTTCTCTCATAGACTCTGTAATTGCTTAACAACATACACAGTAGAATAAGGAAATTATGATTTAAAAAGTCAACAAAGATAGCTGTGAGTGAAAACAAAATTAAATAAGCTTTTCTAAATTTAAAGACAGGGAGCAGATATATTATCTACTAATTAAAGTGTCATTCAAGTAAAAAAAATCACACATATCCAATGTGGTGTAATGGCAATTTGAGTTTCCCCTCATTTCTGATCCTCGACCATTCCGATAGTAACAATGGAAACAACAATGGCTGGAACGCTCTATCTTGTTGTCATGGCGAGGTACAGTGCCAACAAATTTCAATAAAACGCACCCCTCACTCCCTCCTTACTCTGAAGGCATTCGGGTGTGTTAGAGTTACTCATTCATCCACTAAAAATACAAGCGCCTCTATACAATGTTCTTTGTAGCGTTCTCGTTCAACCTCTCCATGTAATTCCGGAGCTCTTGCGAGTCCCCGAGCTCGATGTCTGGACACACCCACTTAATGTCGCTGGCCAGTCCGAGTGCCAGTGGGCTCAGAACTGGGCATCCATTATTGGGCTTGACGTTGGAGAAGGTGGTGAATTTGACCCTCTTCCTCTTGGTGGTGGGTGAGTTGAGTGACTCGTTCCTGCCTCCCTGACAGCTTCCCTGGGCACTGCTCTTCAGGGCCCCTCCATTCAGCAGCTGGCTGCCCTCCTCCAGGGTTGAGCCCAGCTCGTCTTGCTGCTGCTGCAGGCACAGGCCCTCATCCTGGCCCAGCCACACCCAGTCGTGGGCATGGGGCATTGCCTCAGGGGCCTCCAGGGGCAGCTCCTTGCTGCGGTACTTGAGGGCGTAGGAGATGCAGTTGATGAGGAAGACCAGGATGGCCAGGCAGAAGACCCCCAGCAGGGCGTACATACCGATCTCCAGGTCTGTGAGGCCACGGCGGGACGACAGCAGGTCCTCCTCTGTGCTGCGGCCCCGCGGCAGCTCCGCCTGGGCAGGGAACTCAGAGAACTCTCCAGGGACTCCTCCGTCGGCCGATAGTCTGTCCCCGTTGGGCCTCACCGGGATGGGGGCCTTAACCGTGGTAGCGTCCCGATTCATGATTCCAGCCTCAATGTCAGAGATGGAGCCTCCGTAGTAGGGCGGGTCTGGTCGAGTTCTGCCTCCAGGGCGGTTGTACGGCTCCTCAGATCTACCAAACCTAACACGGATGTTTCCTACCCCGGCTGCCAGGATGATGCGTCGCTTCGTCTTCCGGCAGATCTCTGATGATGTCATCTCTACGCGCACCAGTAACCCTTGACCTTCGCCCTTCGCCACGATAACCGGCCACTTCCACTCTGTGCTGCGCTGTACTGACACCACCTGCTCGTCCAATGAGGTGGCTGTGAGCACAAAGTGGGTGGGGTCATAGTGGTCCAGAGGGGTCATGGAGCCGTCACTGAACTGAAGCCAGGCACTGATAAGGGACTCCTGAGGACACATACATACACACAAACACACACACACGCACACGCACACACACACAGACATCAGTGCGTCACCAGTCTTGTTTTTCCATCAAAAGGGTAAACTAAACAACGCTGTTTGAGTAGCGCTTCAACAAAGCCAATCTCTACCCACATGTCTACTCTAGAACATCAATTCCTTTTGGGACACACTGCAGCTTAAAAGGAAAGAACGCTTCCCTGTCAATGTAAACTGTTACTGTTACTAGACACAAGCAACCGGAATCAGCAGGAATCGCATCTTTTCATCTTTATCATGGGAGAAAAAGAAAGAAAGAGTAAGTGTAGAAGTAATGAAAGAGAGAGAACCCCGACAGATGTACAGAGATGTTTTAATTAGCCAGATTTAAAAGCACAGGAGAATTTCAGCTGAGCGCGAGGTCTCTGCAGCTGTTCCTCTGAAAATGTGTCAACTTCAGAAGCAAACATCTTCATTGAGATTAGATCAATACTTTGATATCAGAATCTGATCATATTCACTATAAAGGATAAAATGGCAGCCAATGTGACTCCACCTATTCCGGGTGAGAAAGTTACAGTTTACCTTTAGCCTTACAGATCGATCACATATCTCATATAAACTTTTTGAAAATTCCCATATACAATTTCTATCTATTGGTCAACATATGATACTGTATATTTGGTGCAGTAGGTTGCTGAGGCATGTGTGTGTGGTTACCTGCTTGAGTTTCTGCATGACTTCCTGTGTTGTAGCCGTGGCGACGATGGCCCTGTTGCTCCCTGGGCTGAGCTGGAGGGACAGAGAGAGGCCAGAGACCAGCTGCACTCCCAGCTCTGTCACACTCACTTTGTCTTCCAGAACCCTGACCATCCGCTCAGCCAGGATCGAGTCAGACAGAGGAGACATCACCTACAACATTATACACACACATTAGTATACACACAGACAAACACACACACACACACACACATACACATTTGTATTGGTTCAACTTAATATATAATTTCACATCACCTGTACAAGCACTCACACTGAAGCCAACACAGAGGGAAGAGCAAAGATGTTAACATGACAAACTTATATTAACACTGAAGAAAGAACATAATGATGGAGGAACACCATGACCCAAGCTTTTTCATAATGTACAGTGCGTATATGAATCAAGACAAGATGATGCATGTACTGTACACTCAGTGGCGTCTGCGATCACCAGCCTCACACTCAGACACACTCAGACACACACACACTCCGCCTCATCTGTCTGACTGGCAGTTCCCCGGCTCCGGGGCCTGCTGGAGATGTAAGCATGTAAATGTGAGTGATGTGTGATGAGAAGGGAAGTACTTCCATCCACTCCCATTAGGCCTGAGTCTCCTCTCCACCCTCCTCCTCTGCTCCACCACCCACCCACACACAGACCCACGCCTCCACTCCCTCCACACTGCCATAATGAACTGTCAGCACTGATCACTGCCTCATCTGAAAAGGACCATGGCCAACACACTCCTCCTCCACAGCACCGTACTGTTAAAGCTGCACGCTACTGGCTGCATGCTAACGACATAGCTAAACACACTGGAAACACACAGGGCCAGGTGTGTAGATATGTGTACTATGGCACCTGTAGGGCTGGGTCAAAGAAAAAGTCTGGAACCTTCCCACTAGCCATGATTGGCTGAGATATTGGATGGGCTGGACATGACGAGACATAAGTTCTGATTGGTCTGCTATGTCGCAGGCTTCTGTCTAAAACATGAGCTGCTCAGATAATCCTTGCGACCACGTTTAAAAAAATAAAGATATAGCCAAGGAGAACTGCAAAATGGTTGCTACTGCTCTGAATGAATTTAGCAGGCGCTATCGACAAAGATCAGTGGGGAAAAGTTGTGAAAACAAGTACTTTCTGGAGAACCATCGTGCCATGCTGACTCTCTTTGACTTTGAAAACGAATCAGACAATGAGGAAATCAACAACAGTGTTGTTGTCATGGAAGAAGTGAAATCAATAGAATGCCCGCTGGAAAAGGAGTATGAGAAGGAGATGGAGAAAATTCTGATGTTTGATTGCAAATGCGGAGGGAGTCGAAAAGAGAACACAGAAGGCTGTGTCTGTCTCCGGATTACATTTTCAAACTAAGGCCAACCATGGCCATGAAGCAATCATCCATGTAAACGGCTAAGAGTCTAGCTACATTTCAGATATTATGCGTTTATAATTTTGTCAAAGTAATTTTCATTGCAAGTTGAAGCCTACTGTTAGCTAGCTACTCTAAGGCTTCATGCTACAATGACTACTGCCCTGAAGCACTCACTTCTGTAATCATGAAGCGCTTTGAGATGCTGGTTAGGCACACATTAACTCCACCGTCCCAGCACCCTAGACCCACTCCCAGCACCGCCCCAACAGATCCATAGATGACGCAATCTCAATTGCTCCCCATACTTCCCTCACCCACCTAGATAAAAGGAATACCTATATGAGAATGCTGGTCATTGACTACATCTCGCCAACAAGCTTAGGACTCTAGGTCTGTACACCTCCCTCTGCAACTAGATCCTGGACTTTCTGACGGGCCGACCCCAGGTGGTGAGGGAAGGCAACATCACCTCCGCCTCATTGACCCTCAACACATGGGCCCCACAGGGGTGTGTGCTTAGTCCCCTCCTGTACTCCTGTAATGTTCACCCACGACTGCGTGGCCATGCAAGACTCCAACACCATCATCAAGTTTGACGACCACACGATGGTCGTAGGCCTGATCACTGATGACAATGAGTCAGCCTACAGGGAGGAGGTCAGTGACCTGGCAGTGTGGTGCCAGAACAACAACCTCTCCTTCAACGTCAGTAAGACCAAGGAGCTGATCGCAAGCACGCCCCCATCTACATCGACGGGGCTGCAGTTGGGCAGGTCAAGCTTAAAGTTCCTCTGTGTCCAAATCACTAAATACTTCAAATGTTCCAAACACTAGTGCAATGTTGTGAAGAAGACGCGACAGCGCCTCTTCCCCCTCAGAAGGTTGAAAAAGTTTGGCAAGGGCAGTCAAATCCTCAAAAAGTTATACAATTGAGAGCATTTTGACTGGCTGCATCACTGCCTTGTATGGCAATAGCACCGCCCTCGATCGCATGGCTGGTGCGGACAGCCCAGTACATCACTGGGGCAAAGCTCCCTGCCATCAAGGACATCTATATCAAACGGTGTGATAGGAAGGCATAACTTTGGAAGTATGCTTGGGGTCATTGTCCTTTTGCGACCAAGCTTTAACTTCCTGACTGATGTCTTGAGATGTTGCTTCAATATATCCACATAATTTTCCTTCCTCATGATGCCATCTATTTTGTGAAGTGCAGCAGTCCCTCCTGCAGCAAAGCACCCCCACAACATGATGCTGGGATATGCACACACTGCCACTGTGGGGACGACGTCGTCGATGCACTTATTGATGAAGCCGGTGACAGAGGTGGTATACTCCTCAATGCCATTGGATGAATCTCTGAACATATTCCAGTCTGTGCTAGCAAAACAGTCCTGTAGCGTAGCATCCATGTCATCTGAACAATTCCGCATTGAACGAGTCACTGGTACTTCCTGCTTTAGATGTAGTTTGTAAGCCAAATGGAGGGCGAGGGAGAGCTTTGTATGCGTCTCTGTGTGTGGAGTAAAGGTGGTCTAGAGTTTTTTTCCTCTGGTTGCACATGGGACATGCTGGTAGAAATTAGGTCAAATGGATCCATCATTTATGTTTGCCTGCGTTAAAGTCCCATGGCCACTAGGGGCACTGCTTCTGGATGAGCATTTTCTTGTTTGCTTATGGCCTTACACAGGTCGTTGAGTGCAGTCTTAGTGTCAGCATCGGTTTGTGGTGGTAAATAGATGGCTACGAATAATATGCAGTACCAGTCAAAAGTTTGAATACACCTACTCATTCCAGGGTTTTTCAATAATTTTACTATTGTCTACAATGTAGAATAATATTGAAGACAACAAAACTAGGAAATAACACATATGGAATCTGTAGTAAGTAGACACCCTTTGCTTTGCACACTCTTGGCATTCTCTCAACCAGCTTCACCTGGAATGCTTTGTCGTCAAGGTAAAAGGTGGCTTCTTTGAAGAATATAAAATATATTTAGATTTGTTTAACACTTTTTTGGTTACTACATGATTCCATATGTGTTATTTCATAGTTTTGATGTCTTCACTATTATTCTACAATGTAGAAATTAATAAAAAAATAGAAAAACCCGTGAATGAGTAGGTGTGTCCAAACTTTTGACTGGTACTGTAGATGAGAACTCTCTTGGTAGATGGTGTGGTCTGCAGCTTATCATGATGTACTCTATCTCAGGCGAGCAATACCTTGAGACCTCTTTAATATTAGACTTTGCGCACCAGCAGTTATTGACAAATAGACACACATCTCCTGCCGATGCATGGAGAAGCCAGTCAGCTCTGTGTCGTCGTTTAGCCACGTCTCGGTGAAACATAAGATGTTATAGTTTTTAATGTCCTGTTGGTATGATAGTCTTAATCGTAGATCGTCCAGTTTTTTTCCAATGATTGCAAGTTGGCCAATAATACTGCGGGTAGTGGTGGTTTACCTACTCGTCTGTGACTTCTTACAAGGCACCCTGCGGCCTTGTCTTGACAAAGAATGTATATCCTTCGTGATGGACTCATTAAAGAACAAATCTTTGTCCAGTTCGAGGTGAGTAATTGCTGTTTTGATGTCCAGAAGCGATTTTTGGTCATAATAGGTTGTAGCAGCAACATTATGTACAAAATTAGTTACAAACAATGCGAAAAAATGAACAAAATAGTACAGTTGGTTAGCAGCCTGTTAAATGGCGCCATTATCAAGAAAGGCTACTACTTTTACCACTTTTAGTCTTGAAATCTTTGGTTGTTTACTACACTACCTTACTCACTCTGTTTAGGACATGGCCTCACAAGTGAATCCTTAAAGACATGGGTGGGGCTAAGGCTTAAGAGGGTGGGAACAATGCTGAATGGGTGTGAACAAAGAGGTGTAAGAACTGAACCAAAACTTTTCAAGGACCATTTCTCTTTTCAAGTGGGGTTACAAGTTTATAAACGTTCAAAGCAACATTACTTTTCCATTGTTCTTCCGAATGCAGTGTATGACAGACCATTTTGAAGCACTGAGTCTGTACTTTTATCAAATGTCAAAAACACCAGTTAAAATGTTGGAACAACCGAAAAGAGATGAGGTGTCACATTTGCAGCCTGTGCTTTGAAGTGATATGACCTCCCCACATGTGTTATCATGAGCATATAGGTAGAGATACCTTGTTGTTACCTTGATGCTTTAGGTCTATTTATGTCTATTTTATTATCTAAGTGGGTACATTGTGTCACTGGTCAGATTAAGCCAAAGCTTTATCCTAAAATCCAGAAGCACACCTACCACCACATTTTCATTCAATGTCCTTTAATCTACTCTATAATTAAGTGAAATAGAATAATAAATGAATAAAAGTAACTTATAAAAGTAAAGAGGGCTTCATTTATTATCTGTTGGTGACATTGTGGAGACATTGTCAAAACAATGAACCATTCGAAGCTGTATATGAAGCTTTCAGTAAGCTTTGCCCTGCCTCAGTTACTAATGCAAGTGTTAGGGCTTGGGAAAAGCAGTGATTGTGCCTTTAAAAGCTAATAACCGGTTTTATGAGGTAGAGTGATTTATCAATTTAGTGGCAGCTTAAACAACAGGGCAGGGAGAGATGCATCTGACACATGAAATGGGTTTTATTCTTGGTAACCGTGGAGACCCAGGGCCATCGACTCCCTTTTCAGCAGAGTTATTTTTGATAGTTTGATTACAAGACCCTCCTTGACGATTGCAGTGATTGCTCTGCTTTTTATCAGATTTTAATTCCAGACAATTGAGGAAGCTTTTGTTTGTAGCTGGATCTAAAATCACTCCAGTGAAGCGAGAGGCAATTTTGCTATCAAATAAAACTTCAAAGGCTCTCTAACAGCACTGTCAATACTCATTTGTGGCTGCCGCATGTGGGGTTCTCTGAGTGCCAGTGTGTGTGTGCCCTTCAGGAAGGAGAGGAAAAAAGAAATGAAGAGAGAGAGAGAGAGAGAGAGAGAGAGAGAGAGCTCTGTTTTGTGCGTTTGTGTGTTTCTTTGCATGTGAGTGATCAGCATCAGAAGGATGCTTTAAAACTATAGATTTGTTTACTGTGTGTGTGTGTGTGTAATGTCCAAGATGCCGTAGCAGTGGGATGTCTGTTTTGATTGTCTTGTCCCGTCCTTTGTATATATCGTTTTTCTTCTTATATATTTCGTATATATTTGTAATATTTTTTTTATCTCATTTTCCATCTACGGACTGAACATACTCTCCTGCAACCCGCCTCACCCAATGTGGTATGGATCTGCTATTTTTTACACTTTAGAACCGGAACCCCCTTCAGAAGCTAGCCAGCTAACTTGCTACTAGCTAGTAGTCGGTTAGCCACTGCTAGCGGTCATCACCGTTAACTTGGACATCTGCCAGCCTCAGCCCGGTCAACTCCTGCCAGCCTGCACAGCACGATATCAACCCAGAGCATATTGGACTGCTTTTCTCTACCACATCTCCGGATTCCTATCGCAAGCTCTGAACCTTTACTCCGGATCATCGAAGGCTAGCTATCTGCTATCCGGGTGGCTACTCCTGGCTAACGTCTCTGTCCCGAAGCAAGCACCAGTTAGCCTGGAGCTAGCCTCGAACTATGCTGCCGACATGGAGCCCCGCCGATCCATCACGACTGGTCTACCGACGTAACCGTTCAAGGGGGTTTCTGTGCCGAAGCAAGCACCAGTTAGCCTGGAGCTAGCCTCGAGCTAGGCCCATCTCGCGGCTAGCCGAAGAAATCCATCAGATAATTCCTGGGCTTCAATACCTCATTTGCCAATTGGCCTGGACCCTTTGCTGCCAACACAGAGCCCCGCCGATCCATCACGACTGGTCTGCCGACATAACCGTCCGAGGGGGTTTCAACAGGCTCTCCCGTTGCGAAGTCCCCTTGAGGCCCATCTGCTAGCCTGCTGCTAGCCCCGGCCTGCTAACTGTCTGAATCACCGTGCCTCCAGCTCGCCTAGCTACTCACTGGACCCTATGGTCACTCGGCTACACACGCCTCTCCCTAATGTCAATATGCCTTGTCTATTGCTGTTTTGGTTAATAATATTTGTCTTATTTCACTGTAGAGCCTACAGCCCTGCTCAATATGACTTAGCTAGCCCTTAAGTTCCACGCCCCACACATGCGGTGACCGCACCTGGCTTAAATGGTGCGTCTAGAGACAAAACCTCTCTCCTTGTCACTCAATGCTTAGGCTTACCCCCACTGTACTCACATCCTACCATACCCTTGTGTGTACATTATGCCTTGAATCTATTCTTCCGCGCCCAGAAACCTGATCCTTTTACTCTCTGTTCCGAAAGCACTAGACAACCAGTTCTTTTAGCCTTTAGCCGTACTCTTATCCTACTCCTCCTCTGTTCCTGTGGTGATGTAGAGGTTAACCCAGGCCCTGCATTCCCCAGCATCACTCCCATTCACCAGGCGGTCTCATTTGTTGACTTCCATAACCGTAAAAGCATTGGTTTCATGCATGTTAACATTAGAAGCCTCCTCCCTAAGTTTGTTTTATTCACTGCTTTAGCACACCGCCAACCCGAATGTCCTAGCCGTGTCTGAATCCTGGCTTAGGAAGGCCACCAAAAATGTTGAAATTTCCATCCCTAACTGTAACATTTTCTGACAAGACAGAACTGCCAAAGGGGGCGGAGTTGCAATCTACTGCAGAGATAGCCTGCAGAGGTCTGTCATACTATCCAGGTATGTGCCCAAACAATTCGAGCTTCTACTTTAAAAAATCCACCTTTCCAGAAACAAGTCTCACATCGTTGCCACTTGTTATACACTTCAGCGAGCAGGCCTTTCTAAAGCTAGTTAGGGAGCGGCGGCAGTGTTGGGAGTTTTGGAGAGTCTGGCATGCCCAAAGTAAAATGCCTGCCACTCAGGCGCAGAAACTAGGATATGCACAAAATTAGTACTATTGGATAGAAAACACTCTGAAGTTTCTAAAACTGTTAAAATAATGTATGTGAGTATAACATAACTGATAAGGCAGGCGAAAACCTGAGCAAAATCCATCCAAGAAAATCAGATTTTGTGACATGCCTCCTTTTCCAACGGGTTGCTATAGGACATGCTTTAATCCAGCTCCCAGCTTGCAGTACCTATGGCTTCCACTAGATGTCAACCGTCTTTAGAAAAAGGTTTGAAGAGTTTACCTTGAAAACTAGACGAATACAGGACGTTTTTCCAAGTGGAGTGAGGAAGTAATTACTGTCTGTGGCGCGCACCTCGGGTTTTTTACTTTTCTATCGCCCAGGATATTATCCGTGTGAAATATTATAGTTAATATACATATTAGTGTACATAAGGATCGATTAGAAATGTTGTTTGATTTGTTTGGACAAAGTTTATAAGTATATTTTTTGTCTTTTATAATGGGACGGTGGACGGTGGATTTTCTGAACAGAACGCGCCAACCAAACGGAGCTTTACGGATATAAATAGGGACTTTTTCTAACAAAAGGAACATTGGATGTCTTGCTTGGACACTTCAGATTACCATCAGCAGAAGATCTTCAAAGGTAAGCGATTTATTTTAGCTCTTTTTATGTGTTTTGTGACACCCGCGCTGGTTTTATTATTATGCTAATGGTGGAAGTACATGGGGCGCTGTCCTCAGACAATCAAATGTTCTGCTTTCGCCCGTAAAGCCTTTTTGAAATCTGACTGTGAGATTGCCAAGAGTCTAAGCTTTTGAAGAGTGTGCAACACTTGTATTTTCATGAAATTTTTATATTTCTACTTCTGTAATTTGAATTTGGCGCTCTACATTTTTCCGGATGTTGTCAAGGATGGGGCGCTAGCGCCCCACTGCTCCTTAATTATCCCCAAGAGGCTAATCGACCTGGCCCGGGTATCCTGGAAGGATATTGACCTCATCCCGTCAGTAGAGGATGAATGGTTGCTCTTCAAAAGTGCTTTCCACTCCATCTTAAATAAGCATGCCCCATTCAAAAAATGTTGAACTAAGAACAGATATAGGCCTTGGTTCACCCCAGACTTGACTGCCCTTGACCGGCACACAAACATCCTGTGGCGTTCTGCATTAGCATCGAATTGCCCCCGCGATATACAACTTTTCAAGACGGAAGTCAGGAACCAATATATTCAGTCAGTTAGGAAAGCTAAGGCTAGCTTTTTCAAAATAAAATTTCTTCCTTTAGCTCTCATTTCAAAAAGTTTTGGGACACTGTAAAGTCCATGGAGAATAAGAGCACCTCCTCCCAGCTGCCCACAAGATAGGAAACACTATCACCACCGATAAATCTACGATAATCGATCATTTCAATAAGCATTTTTCCACAGCTGGCTATGCTTTCCACCTGGCTACCCCTACCCCGGTGTCACGACTTCAGCCGAAGTTGGTCCCTCTCCTTGCTCGGGTGGCTTTCGGCGGTCGACGTCACCGGCCTTCTAGCCACCACCGATCCATTATTCATTTTCTGTTGGTTTTGTCTTCCATTTTTCACACACCTGGTTTACATTCCCATGATTACATGTTCCTTATTTAACCCTCTGTTTCCCCCATGTTTTTGTGCGTGATTGTTTGTTGTATTTTGATTCTGTGTATTTTCGAGTGTTTGGTTTATTCACTCGTATGTTTATTCTGAGTAAACTTCATTTTGTTGTCCTGCGCCTGACTCTGCCTACCGGCATCACGGACCTCATTACACCCGGCCAACATCTCAGCACCCCCCCCCTCCCCCCGCTTCTACTTCACCCAACTCAAGACAGCTGATGTTCTGAAAGGACTGCAAAGTCTGGATCCCTACAAATCAGCTGGGCTAGACAATCTGGACCCTCTCTTTCTAAAATGATCTGCCAAAATTGTTGCAATACCTATTACTAGCCTATTCAACCTCTCTTTCGTAACGTCTGAGATCTCCAAAGATTGGAAAGCTGCCGCGATCATCCCCCTCTTCAAAGGGGGAGACACTCTAGACCCAAACTGTTATAGACCTATATCCATCCTGCCCTTCCTTTCTAAAATCTTCCAAAAGCCAAGTTAATAAACAGATCACCGACCATTTCGAATCCCACCGTATCTTCTCCAGTATGCAATCTGGTTTCCGAGCTGGTCATGGGTGCACCTCAGCCACGTACAAGGTCCTAAACTATATCATAACTTCCATTGATAAAAGACAGTACTGTGCAGCCGTCTTCATCAACCTGGCCAAGGCATTCGACTCTGTCAATCACTGCATTCTTATTGGCAGACTCAAAAGCCTTGGCTTCTCAAATGACTGTGCAGCCTGCATCAGCAACTACTTCTCAGATAGAGTTCAGAGTGTCAAATCGGAGGGCCTGTTGTCCAGACCTCTGGCAGTCTCTATGGGGGTGCCACAGGGTTCAATTCTCGGGGCCGACTCTTTTCTCTGTACATATCAATAAAGTCGCTCTTGCTGCTGGTGATTCTCTGATACACCTCTACGCAGACAACACCATTCTGTATACATCTGGCCCTTCTTGGGACACTGTGCTAACAAACCTCCAAACGAAGCTTCAACGCCATACAACACTCCTTCCCTGGCCTCCAACTGCTTTTAAATGCTAGTAAACCTAAGTGCATGCTCTTCAACCGATTGCTGCCCGCACCCTCCCACCCGACTAGCATCACTACTCTGAAAGGTTCTGACCTAGAATATGGGGACAACTACAAATACCTAGGTGTCTGGTTAGACTGTAAACTCTCCTTCCAGACTCACATTAAGTATCTCCAATCCAAAATTAAATCTAGAATCGGCTTCCTATTTCACAACAAAGCCTCCTTCAGTCCTGCCTCCAAACATACCCTCGTAAAACTGACTATCCTACCGATCCTTGACTTCGGCGATGTCATTTACAAAATAGCCCCCAACACTCTACTCAGCAAACTGGATGTAGTCTATCACAGTGCCATACATTATACCACCAAAACCCCATATACTACCCACCACTGCAACCTGTATGCTCTCGTTGGCTGACCCACATATAAGTCGCCAAACCCACTGGCTCCAGGTCATCTACAAGTCTTTGCTAGGTAATGCACCGCCTCAGCTCACTGGTCACCATAGCAACACCAACCCGTAGAACGCACTCCAGCAGGTATATTGCACTGGTCATCCCCAAAGCCAACACTTCCTTTGGCCGCAATTCCTTACAGTTCTCTGCTATTCCACAAATTTCTTGTTAACAAACAATAGTTTTGGAAAGTTGGTTAAGACATCTACTTTGTGCATGACACAAGTCATTTTTCCAACAATTGTTTACAGACAGATTTGACCGAGTTGACTGTGCCTTTAAACAGCTTGGAAAATTCCAGAAAATTAAGTCATGGCGTTAGAAGCTTCTGATAGGTTAATTGACATAATTTGAGTCAATTGGAGGTGTACCTGTGGATGTATTTCAAACTCAGTGCCTCTTTGCTTGACATCATGGCAAAATCAAAATAAATCAGCCAAGACCTCAGAAAAAAAATTGCAGAGGGACTGGTGCACTTCACAAAATAGATGGCATCATGAGGAATGAAAATTATGTGGATATATTGAAGCAACATCTCAAGACATCAGTCAGGAAGTTAAAGCTTGGTCGCAAATGGGTCTTCCAAATGGACAATGACCCCAAGCGTACTTCCAAAGTTGTGGCAAAATGGCTTAAGGACAACAAAGTCAAGGTATTGGAGTGGCCATCACAAAGCCCTGACCTCAAGCCTATAGACTCAGTTACACCAGCTCTGTCAGGAGGAATGGGCCAAAATTCACCCAATTATTGTGGGAAGCTTGTGGAAGGCTACCCGAAATGTTTGACCCAAGTTAAACAGTTTAAAGGCAACACTACAAAATACTAATTGAGTGTATGTAAACTTCTGATCCACTGGGAATGTGATGAAAGAAATAAAAGCTTAAATAAATCATTCTCTCTGCTATTACTCTGACATTTCACATTCTTAAAATAAAGTGGTGATCCTAACTGGCTTAAGACAGGGAATTTTTACTAGGATTAAATGTCAGGAATTGTGAAAAACTGAGTTTAAATATATTTGGCTAAGGTGTATGTAAACTTCCGACTTTAACTGTATCTCCCTCTCTAACTTTAAGAATCAGCTGTCTGAGCAGCTTACCATTCACTGTACCTGTACACAGCCAATCTGTAAATAGCATGCTCTTTTGCACCCCAGTATCTGTACTTGCACATCATCATCTGCATATCTTTCACTCCAGTATTAATGCTAAATTGTAATTATTTTTGCCTTTAGGGCCTATGTATTGCCTACCTCCCTACTCTTCTACATTTGCACACACTGTACATAGCTTCTTCTATTTTTATTTTATTTTGTGCTATTGACTGTACTGTTGTTTATGTGTAACTCTGTGTTGTTTTTGTCGCACTGCTTTGCTTTATCTTGGCCAGGTCGCAGTTGTAAATGAGAACTTGTTCTCAACTGGCCTACCTGGCTAAATTAAGGTGAAATAAAATAGAATAAAATAAAAATAAGCCCCCTATAATAGCACGGTAGGGGGGGACAGTGACATGATGGCTTTGTAGCAGAGTGAATGATTAGAGGGAATGCCTTTGACATTCATAATGTGCCTCTCCACTCTTATTGAGTCATAGACATTCTCAAACCATCCAAAAGGATGCAAACAAATAGAGGGTCAACACAGTGCAACCATTGATATGATTTCCATCAATTTCCCTGCTGTTTGTTTTTGCCTCTGGGCCAAGGTCGCCATTGGAAATGAGAAAAGATTCTCAACTGACAACTGGGATAGCATAAAGGTAATAGTGCATTATACACTGACACACAACTGCAACTCATCAATAAGGAGAAGAGATGCAGGTCCATGGCTCAGGCCTTGGCAAAGCTGTTGTGCTGTTGGGGAAAAGCTTGATCGATTGTGTTTTACACCGTAAGTGGACACAGTAATGATCTAAATGGGATAGGGGCATGTGAGTGGGGTGTGTGAGCCTACATGCCCTCAGAGACTCAGCAGCCTTTATTGGCCGTGCCGCAGTCTCACGTTGCTTTGTCAGGCCCTGATTGGCTAAGTGTTTGTGTTGTGCCGAGATCGATTCTGTTGCCTTTTTAAAGTCTCCCTTACAACGAGCCTCGGTTTACTTTGTATTTTCCAATCGTTCCTCCTCCCCATCCTCTATTATTTTGTCCAAGCAGGTGCTCTCTTTCTTTCTCTCACTCTCTCTTAATCATGTTGTTTCTTTCTCTCCCTTGCTCTCTCTCTCTCTCTCACACACACGAATACTCTCATTATCACTCTTTTCCCCCACCATCTCTCTCTCTCCCAATTTCGATCACACCCTCTCCCTCTCTCTCTCTTCCCCCCCACCATCTCTCTCTCTCTCTCTCCCCCTTCGATCACACCCACTCTCTCTCTCTCTCTCTCTCTCTCTCTCTCGATCACACCCTCTCCCCCCCTTTCGATCACACCCTCTCTCTCTCTCTCTCTCTCTCTCTCTCTCTCTCTCTCTCTCTCTCTCTCTCTCTCTCACCTGTAGTTTGGCTGTGCCGGTGCTGAGGCCCATCAGGACCTGTCCCTTCAGTAGGCGGGCCACACGTTGGTCCTCCACCCTCAGCGAATCCTGGACCAGGTCAGTCACGTCCACCTGCCAATCACTGCCCAGCAGGAAGTCCTGTTGGCCCAGCCCATCAGCTCCCAGGGCCACAAAATGTGTGAGGACCCTCACCGTGGTGCTCTGGTACTGAGGGACACAGCCACTCTCTGTCCTCTCACTGTCCACTTCATCACCATCATCCTCACTCACCTTCTCATACCTGGAGAAAAGAAAAAGAAAAACGCTTGGTAAGAAGCAGAATAAAAGGAGCATTAATGTTTACTGCAGTTACCACAGACACATTTGAACGTGGGTATTTGTTTACTCCGAAGCAAAATATCAAATAAATACAATGCAACCAAATTTCAGAGTAAAAATATGTTTACTTGCAATGTGTATTTAGTTTTTAGAAAAAGTTCTTAACTCTATTCTATTTCTCCATTACTCTTACTTCTCTGTCTCTTTCTCCTTCATTATTTTCCATTGTTTGAATTGAAAGAGGGATTGAAACACTGGCCTATTGGGACCCAGTCTTCCAACCTGGTCTCAGAGTATTTTGTATTATTCTGTACGTAAATCTGAACACTCCATTTGGTATGACGTGAAGTTTCCTTTGGTATGTATGAATTTGTATGATTTTTTTTGTAGGATATGTTACGAATTATAATTTGTATTATATGTTACAAATGTACAAATGTACAATATTTTACATATTTGCAAAACATATGATATGTTACCAATTCCAATGACTAGGTGGCTAACAATTTATAGACATTCATCTAAAATAATTCATACATTTTAACCCCTCAAAAAAGTTATGTTGGTCATAGACGGACAAGATGAATATGAGATGGAAGGTGAGTTCCTAACGGCATTCACAGTGATGGGGGCAGACATTTTGACCAAGAGACGTTTAGAACATATGTAAAATGTCTCTAACACTAAACATACAAATATGTATTTTACAGTTAAAAGGAAGGTGAAATCTTATAGCTAGTCATTTTATAATTTGATTATGCTATATTTAGAAAGAATATATGTCATTTCAAGCCTTATTCATACAGTTTGGTTGATTAGGAAATACATCATATAAAATATGTAATATATATTCATATTTAATATTTTATATTGTATCCTCAAATGTGACTACACCTGTCACGTCCTGGCCATAGATAGCCCTCTGGGCTCTTTATGGTGGTTTTGGTCAGGACGTGACTAGGGGGATTATTGGATCTATTATTTGTATTTCTATGTTTTGGTATTGGTATGGTTCCCAATTAGAGGCAGCTGAGTGTCGTTGACTCTAATTGGGGATCATACTTAAGTTGTTCTTTTTCCCACCTGTGTTTGTGGGTTATTGGTTTTCGTTAGTGCCTGTGTGTGCTATTGCACGATTCAAGTCATTTATTTTGTATGTTTCACTAATAAATAATGTGGAACTCCATGCACGCTGCGCCTTGGTCCATCCATTACGAAGATCGTGAAAGAAAAACCCACCACACCAGGACCAAGCAGCGTGCACCTATGGTAAAGGAGTTTTGGACCTGGGAAGAAGTACTGGGTGGTTGCGAGACCCTTCCTTGGCGGGAGTCGTCGAGGAGTAAGAAGGGACAGCGATGACGCCGGGGTCCGCGACCACACGCAGCCCAGGGACAACCCCAAGATTTTTTTTGTGGGGGGCACATGGGGCTGTCAGCCGAGCAGAGGAGAGAGCCAAAGCCCGAATGGGAGACGTATGAGGAGTTTAAGGAAGGTTATCAGAGAGAGGTATTGGCTAGGAAAATCAGTCCGGTGAAACCTGCTCCACGCACCAGGCTTCCAGTGCGCCTTCCCAGCCAGGTATGTCCTGTGCCAGCTCTCCGCACTCGCCATGAAGAGCGTGTCATCAGTCCGGTGAAACCTGTGCCGGCTCCACGCACCAGGTTTCCAATGTGCCTTCCCAGCCAGGTACGTCCTGTGCCAGCTCTCCGCACTCGCCATGAAGAGCGTGTCATCAGTCCGGTGAAACCTGTGCCGGCTCCATGAACCAGGCTTCCAGTGCTCCTTCCCAGCCAGGTACGTTCTGTGCCAGCTCCCCGCACTCTACCTGAAGAGCGTGTCATCAGTCCGGTGAAACCTGTGCTGGCTCCACGCACCAGGCTTCCAGTGCGCCTTCCCAGCCCGGTACGTCCTGTGCCGGCTCCCTGCACTCGCCCTGAGGAGCGTGTCACCAGTCTGGTGCGACCTGTGCCGGCTCCACGCACCAGGCTTCCAGTGCGCCTTCCCAGCCCGGTACATCCTGTGCCGGATCCCCGCACTCGCCCTGAAGAGTGTGTCACCAGTCCAGTGCAACCTGTGCCGGCTCCACGCACCAAGCCTCCAGTGCGCCTTCCCAGCCCAGCGCCAGGGCCAGGGGGCCCTCATCTGCACCGGTGTCCAGTCCAGGCATGGCGTTCAGTCCAGTCACTAGGTCGACGCTTTCCTCTGCGCCGGGGACCAATCCGGGCAAAGCGTTCAGCCCGGTTCCACGGTCTGAACGGAACCGCACCGGAGACGCCACCGACGCCTAATGCCCACCCGAACCCTCCCCATTTAGTTCTGGTTTTGCGGCTGGAATCCACACCTTTGGGGGGGGGGGGTACTGTCATGTCCTGGCCATAGATAGCCCTCTGGGCTCATTATGGTGGTTTTGGTCAGGACGTGACTAGGGGAATTATTGGATCTATTATTTGTATTTCTATGTTTTGGTATGGTTCCCAATTAGAGGCAGCTGAGTGTCGTTGACTCTAATTGGGGATCATACTTAAGTTGTTCTTTTTCCCACCTGTGTTTGTGGGTTAATGTTTTTCGTTAGTGCCTGTGTGTGCTACGCTATTGCACGATTCAAGTCATTTCTTTTGTTGTTTTGTATGTTTCACTAATAAATAATGTGGAACTCAATGCACGCTGCGCCCTGGTCTGTTTCTGAAGACAATCGTGACAACACCTCAGCAATTTATAACTATTTTTACCAGAAAGGTGAGATTTTGACCTTTCTTTGAGAATGCAGCATTACTAGTCAATGCTAATGGCCCTCTCAAGATGAATAACTACTTTTGGGGATTACATAGATAAAGTTTTCGAATACATTTAGTTAAATTTAGCAGGTTACGAATTCTAGCTAGGTGGCTAGGTGATTAATGTTAGCTAGCTTGCTAACGTACACTAGGCTAGGTGTTAGGGGCTAGGGTTAAGGTTATTTAACCAGGTAGGATAGTTGAGAACAAGTATTCATTTACAACTGCGACCTGGCCAAGATAAAGCACAGCAGTTAGACACCGAGTTACACATGGAATAAACAAACATACAGTCAATAATACAGAAAAAAAGTATTTATACAGTGAGTGCAAATGAGGTAAGATAAGGGAGGTAGGGCAATAAATAGGCCATGATGGCGAAGTAATTACAATAAAGCAATTAAACACTGGAATGGTAGATGTGCAGAAGATGAATGTGCAAGTAGAGATACTGGGGTACAAAGGAGCAAGATAAATAAACACAGTATGGGGATGAGGTAGTTGGATGGGCTGTTTACAGATGGGCTATGTACAGGTGCAGAGATCTGTGAGCTGCTCTGACAGCTGGTGCTTAAAGCTAGTGAGGGCGATATGAGTCTCCAGCTTCAGTGATTTTTGCAGTTCGTTCCAGTCATTGGCAGCAGAGAACTGGAAGAAAAGGCGGCCAAAGGAGGAATTGGCTTTGGGGGTGACCAGTGAGATATTCCTGCTGGAGCGCTTGCTACGGGTGGGTGCTGCTATGGTGACCAGTGAGCTGAGATAAGGCGGGGCTTTACCTAGCAAAGACTTGTAGATGACCTGGAGCCAGTGGGTTTGGCGACGAGTATGAAGCGAGGGCCAGCCAATGAGAGCGTACAGGTCGCAGTGGTGGGTAGTATTTGGGGCTTTGGTGACAAAACGGATGGCACTGTGATAGACTGCATCCAATTTGTTGAGTAGAGTGTTGGGGGCTATTTTGTAAATGACATCGCCGAAGTCGAGGATCGGTAGGATGGTCAGTTTTACGTGGGTATGCTTGGCAGCACGAATGAAGGATGCTTTGTTGTGAGATAGGAAGACGATTCTAGATTTAATTTTGGATTGGAGATGATTAATGTGAGTCTGGAAGGAGAGTTTACAGTCTAACCAGACACCTAGGTATTTGTAGTTGTCCACATATTCTAAGTCAGAACCGTCCAGAGTAGTGATGCTGGACGGGCGGGCGGGTGCGGGCTGTGATCGGTTGAAGAGCATGCATTTAGTTTTACTTGCATTTAAGAGCAGTTGGAGGCCACGGAAGGAGGGTTGTATGGCATTGAAGCTCATCTGGAGGTTAGTTAACAGTGTCCCAAGAGGAGCCAGAAGTATACAGAATGGTGTCGTCTGCGTAGTGGTGGATCAGAGAATCACCTGCAGCAAGAGCACATCATTGATGTATAAAGAGAAGAGAGAGCCCGAGAATTGAACCCTCTGGGACCCCCATAGAGACTGCCAGAGGTCCGGACAACAGGCCCTCCGATTTGACACACTGAACTCTATCAGAGAAGTAGTTGGTGAACCAGGCGAGGCAATCATTTGAGAAACCAGGCTGTTGAGTCTGCCAATAAGTATGTGGGGATTGACAGAGTCGAAAGCCTTGGCCAGGTCGATGAATAAGGCTGCACAGTAATGTTTCTTATCGATGGCGGTTATGATGTCATTTAGGACCTTGAGTGTGGCTGAGGTGCACCCATGACCAGCTCTGAAACCAGATTGCATAGCGGAGAAGGTACGGTGGGATTTGAAATGGCCGGCAATCTGTTTGTTAACTTGGCTTTCGAAGACCTTAGAAAGGCAGGGTAGGATACACTTTACAGTGTCCCAGAACTTTTTTGACATGGTGCTACAGGATGCAAATTTCTGTTTGAAAAAGCTAGCCTTAGCTTTCCTAACTGCCTGTGTATATTAGTTCCTAACTTCCCTGAAAAGTTAAAGGTTAAAGAGTTACGTGGCAAATTAGCTAAAAAGTAGTAAGCAAATTAGCAAAGATACTAGAGTTGTCCGTAATGAGATTCAAACTTACAGCCTTTCGGTTGCTAACCGTTTCTGTTATACACCCACCCATCTCTCCATCCACCCCGACGAACATCCTTCCGTTTTTGCCTTAATCGGGATCGGTGTCCCTTCCACGGGACGGTTGAGCTAACGTAGGCTAATGCGATTAGCATGAGATTGTAAGTAACAAGAACATTTTCCAGGACATACAGTGAGGGAAAAAAGTATTTGATCCCCTGCTCATTTTGTACGTTTGCCCACTGACAAAGAAATTATCAGTCTATAATTTTAATGGTAGGTTTATTTGAACAGTGAGAGACAGAATAACAACAAAAAAATCAAGAAAAACGCATGTGAAAAATGTTATAAATGGAATTGCATTTTAATGAGGGAAATAAGTATTTGACCCCTCTGCAAAACATGACTTAGTACTTGGTGGCAAAACCCTTGTTGGCAATCACAGAGGTCAGACGTTTCTTGCAGTTGGCCACCAGGTTTGCACACATCTCAGGAGGGATTTTGTCCCACTCCTCTTTGCAGATCTTCTCCAAGTCATTAAGGTTTCGAGGCTGACGTTTGGCAACTCGAACCTTCAGCTCCCTCCACAGATTTTCTATGGGATTAAGGTCTGGAGACTGGCTAGGCCACTCCAGGACCTTAACGTGCTTCTTCTTGAGCCACTCCTTTGTTGCCTTGGCCGTGTGTTTTGGGTCATTGTCATGCTGGAATACCCATCCACGACCCATTTTCAATGCCCTGGCTGAGGGAAGGAGGTTCTCAACCAAGATTTGACGGTACATGGCCCCGACCATCGTCCCTTTGATGCGGTGAAGTTGTCCTGTCCCCTTAGCAGAAAAACACCCCCAAAGCATAATGTTTCCACCTCCATGTTTGACGGTGG
>QNTS01003589.1:0-33770 GCA_003317085.1 Hucho hucho | reverse complement strand
ATAGTAATGGCTGAAACGGAGTCAATGGAATGGTATCAACCAATGGAAACCACATGTTTGACACCATTCCATTGACTCCATTCCAGACAATATTATGAGCCGTCCTCCCCTCAGCAGCCTCCACTGGTGTGTGTGTGCGTGTGTGTGCGCGTGCGCGGGTGAGCACACAGACAAGGCCAGTGTGGAGGAATGGGCCACAAATCTCAACAGATGGACCAGAGAAAGACACAAATCCCAAACACCAATCAAGAAACAAAACCCTGTCTCCAAGCCACCCCTCTTTATGATTGGCTAAATCTGCTCTGTCTCCTCCAATCAGTTCCAAAGCCTCTCAGATATAGATCGACCAATGGCATGGCAGGGTTTCTGAAGAGCATCTTAGACACTTATGAACTTCTATCTTCAAACAACCTAAACCACTCGATCAGGCATGTATTCTTTCACAAAAGCCTGGGAGGACAGATTTTGTTTTAGTTTCTCCATATTCAATGGCTTGTCAAAGCCTTTCGTGCATAATCACAACCATTTTCCATTCATCTGAAGCTTTGGATGGAGCGATAATGAAGATGGGCATCACTGTTAATCTCAGCATGCCCACAGTTTGGGTGTGCAATTAGTCTTTTATAAATCTAGTCAAAAGAAGACTATCATCACTCTTCGCTGGAAGTGTCTTGGCAGTTTTCTCCACAAATGATGTGTCAGAACATCCACTCCTAATAGCTTCACTCTGTCAGTTCTCTCTCTCTCTTCTCTCCTCTCGCTCTCCTTTTCTCTCTCTCTCTTTATCCCCTTCTCTCTCTCTCTCCCTCCTCAGTCTCTGTGCCTCTCTTCTCACCCGTCTTCTATCTTCGTTTAACTGTCATTAAAACAGGCTGTATATCAGAACCTACTTTAACCTGGGTGAAGCTTCTAGAGCTTCTCTTTGTTGGCCTGTTCCTTCCTTCCTTCCTACACTGCCTGTCAGTCCACTACCACTGTACTGTACAGTACTCGATGTAGGCTAGTTTAAAGGATTCACACTATATCTGTATGTAACTGTATGACTTTTTCTCTTTTGAATGGGAATAAAATGATAGAAAAACAAACGTGTGTGTGTGTTATCTGACATAGCAAATTAAACATTCCCAGCAATATTTACACGCACACACAAGCACACACAAGCACACATTTGCACACACAATCCTTCTCCTCCCTCTTCTCATTTCCCAGACACTGTGCAGGTTTTTAAAAAGTCACCCACCCAGAAAGCGATCTGAAACAATCCACTTCACTCCTTATTAAGCCGTTCTCTCTCTCTCTCTCTCTCTCTCTCTCTCTCTCTCTCTCTCTCTCTCTCTCTCTCTCTCAACTGCATTCTATTTTAACTATCTACACTCTTAGAAAAAAAGGTGCTATCTAGAACCTTAAACGGTTCTTTGGCTGTCGCTATTGGATAACCTTTCTGGTTCCAGATAGAAACCTCTTGGGTTCCTTTCCACAGAGGGTTCTACGTGAAACACAAAAGGGTTCTACCTGGAACCAGAAACCCTTTTGGAACCCTTTTTTCTGAGAGTGTATATGTTCCTTCATCTGCCTCTCGATAGTGTCAATAACTATTCAACTACAAAGTTGAATTAAAGTTACTTTGAAGCTTGCGAAACTTTGACACGGAATGTTCCACATCAAGTAACAAATATAGACATTGCCATCATATTGATTTTCTCTGTAATTGTCGGCTGTGGATATGTGAAGAAAATGTGTTATTTTCCAGTGTTCTTTGGCTAGAAGAGAATAATTCAATAACGTTGCATGCAACAGACAATTACTATTACGTTCATTAGTCAAGCCTATGGAACATAATGCTTTGTTTGAATGAAATTACCAAGACTAGCTTGGAAAGAAGACATGCATGTGCATGTGGGGTAAGTTGAGTAATATCTTACATTCAGCATCACTCCGTCAAGGGAAATATAGTATTATTTATAACAAAGATATCTACATATATTTCAAGATGTTGAGTATCCCTGGAAATAATCAGAATTCATGTAAACGTTACAGTTTTGAAAACACAGCTTGTCTCCAAAAAATTACAGTACCCTGGGCATGGAGTAAATTGAGTTGCGGGACATGGTAAATTAAGCTGCCAAAAAATGTCTGTGCTGAATGAAAAAGGACCACCAGCTATTAAAATCTTTATTTCCCAAACACAATTCAACACAATCACTTTTTTGTCCTTGAATAAATGTAAGCATCTTTTAATACAGTCTAACAAACACATTGTACTTTAAAAAAATATGTATTGTCACAAAGGTGCAATGAAATGTGTTGTTGTACAGTGTCAGCCATAATAGTATGGCACCCCTTGAGCAAATTAGGGTTAAGTGCCTTGCTCAAGGATACATCAACATATTTTCACCTTGTCATTTCGGGTATTCAAACCAGCAACCTTTCAGTTACTGGACCAACACTCTAACTGCTAGGCTACCTGCTACCCTGACACCCTAACTTTGCTCCTGAGTGGCACAGCGGTCTAAGGTACTGCATCTCAGTGCTAGAGGTGTCACTACAGGCCGTGGTTCGATCCCGGGCTGTATAACAACCTGCTGTGATTAGGAGTCCCATAGGGTGGTGCACAATTGGCCCAGCATCGTCCGGGTTAGGGGAGGGATTGGCCAGGGTAGGCCGTCATTGTAAAATAAGAATTTGTTCTTAACTGACTTGCCTGGTTAAATAATAAAATAAAATGACCTATTTTCCTATGTGGTTTCTTCTTTCATAGACTCCATGAAATGATGACATCTTCCTAAATATTTAGTAAAATGATACATTATGTGTATGGTTTCCTAGAAACAAGGGTGGCTTATCTTACCCCTTTGGCTCAACTTATCCCACTCTCCCCGACTGTACATTGTGTTTAAGTACACTAGTGATGTGTTAGTTGTCTTTAGGGCTCCTGAGTGGCGTAGCAGTCTAAGGCACTGTATCTCAGTGTAAGAAGAGTCACTAGGGTACCTGGTTCAAATCCATTCAAAATGTATCACATCTGGCTGTGATTGGGAGTCCCATAGGGCGGTGCACAATCGGCACAACGTCGTCCGTGTTCGGCTGGAGAAGGCAGTCATTGTAAATAAGACACTTTTGGTGTACAGTTTATGATTTCTTGTTATAAGTTACTCAACTTATTTGGTTGGTAATGATGACTCACTAGTTTATTATTGTGGAAAAGGAAACTGATAAAATTATTAATCTCACCGTTATGACACATCTACCACTTATGACTGAAATATCAGATCAAACCTAATCATTACTGTTGATTTGTTTATTCATCTCAGAGACTATCACAATTATATTAGGTTTTGACAGTGTAATCTTCCAATAACACCGAGACCCATGAGGTTTATAATCACCGTCAACGTAATGAAACCTACAGGGAGCTCTCACTCTCACACACACAACTTCAAATGTACAACCAGAAACACACACAAAATAAATAAACACACATATACACAAACACACCCACATGCACACATCCCTCAGAGGGAGGGGGAGATTGGCTGCACTCTTCCCCCTCTCTCTCATTGTAGTATTTATCAGTGTGTGCTATTTGAGACAAAAAACAGGGAGGGACATTGAGAGTGGAGTGCTGTTTGTTTATCGGTGGTGAATAGAAAACATGTAGCATCTATATTATTCGTAGCCGTCTAATTACCACCACAACCCGATGCTGGCACTAAGACCGCACTCAACCAACTCTATAAGGCCATAAGCAAACAAGAAAATGCTCATCCAGAAGCGGCACTCCTAGCGGCCGGGGACTTTAATGCAGGCAAACTTAAATCCGTTTTACCTCATATCTACCAGCATGTGAAACCAGAGGAGAAAAAAACTCTAGACCACCTTTACTCCACACACAGAGATGCATACAAAGTTCTCCCCCACCCTCCATTTGGCAAATCTGAACATAATTATATCCTCCTGTTTCCTGCTTACAAGCAAAAAATAAAGCAGGAAGTACCAGTGACTCGCTCAATACGGAAGTGGTCAGATGACGCAGATGCTACGCTACAGGACTGTTTTGCTAGCACAGACTGGAATATGTTCTGGGATTCATCCAATGGCATTGAGGAGTATACCACCTCAGTCATCGACTTCATCAATAAGTGCATCGTCGACGTCTCCCCACAGCGACCGTGCATACATATCCCAACCAGAAGCCATGGAATACAGGCAACATCTGCATCGAGCTAAAGGCTAGAGCTGCTGCTTTCAAGGAGGCGAGAGCTGCCCAGTGACACAAGCCTACCAGATGAGCTAAATGCCTTTTAAGCTCGCTTCGAGACAAGCAACACTGAAGCATGCACGAGAGCACCAACTGTTCTGGACGACTGTGTGATATTACTCTCGGTAGCCGATGTGAGCAAGACTTTTAAACAGGTCAACATTCACAAAGCCGCGGGGTCAGACGGATTACCAGGACGTGTACTCAAAGCATGCTCAGACCAACTGGCAAGTTTCTTCACTGACATTTTAAACCTCTCCCTGTCCGAGTCTGTAATACCAACATGTTTCAAGCAGGCCACCGTAGTCCCTGTGCCCAAGGAAGCGAAGGTAACCTACCTAAATGATTACCGCCCCGTAGCACTCACGTTGGTAGCCATGAACTGCTTTGAAAGGCTGGTCATGGCTCACATCAACAGCATCCTCCCGGATACACTAGACCCACTCCAATTCGCATACTGCCCCAACAGATCCACAGATGATGCAATCTCAATCACACTCCACACTGCCCTTTCCCACCTGGACAAAAGCAACACCTATGTGAGAATGCTGTTCATTAACAACAGCTCAGCGTTCAACACCATAGTGCCCACGAAGCTCATCACTAAGCTAATGATCCTGGGACTAAACACCTCCTCTGCAACAGGATCCTGGACTTTCTGACGGGCCACCCCCAGGTGGTAAGGGTAGGCAACAACACGTCTGCCACGCTGGTGGTCAACACTGCGGCCCCTCAGGGGTTTGTACTTAGTCAACTCCTGTACTCCCTGTTTACCCATCGACTGCGTGGCCAAACACGACTCCAACACCATCATTAAGTTTGCTGACGACACAACGGTGGTAGGCCTGATCAATGACAACGATGAGACAGCCTATAGGGAGGAGGTCAGAGACCTGGCAGTGTTGTGCCAGAACAACAACCTCTCCCTCAATGTGAGCAAGACAAGCTGATCGTGGACTACAGTGAAAGGCAGGCTGAACAGGCCCCCATTAACATCGACAGGGCTGTAGTGGAGCGGGTCGAGAGTTTCAAGTTCCTTGGTGTACAAATCACCAACAAACTATTATGGTCCAAGCACACCAAGACAGTCAACTGCTCGGCATCTGACCGTAAGGCGCTACAGAGGGTAGTGCGTATGGTCCAGTACATCACTGGGGCCAAGCTTCCTGACATCCAGGAAGTATATACTAGGCGGTGTCAGAGGAATTGTCAGAGACTCCAGTCACCCAGGTCATAGACTGTTATCTCTGCTACTGCATGGCAAGCGGTACCGGAGTGCCAAGTCTAGGACCTAAAGGCTCCTTAACAGCTTCTACCCCCAAGCCATAAGACTGCTGAACAATTAATCAAATGGTCACCGGACTATTTATATTGACCCCCCCCATTTGTTTTGTACACTGCTGCTAAGCATTTCACGGTGAGGTGCATGTGACAAATAAAGTTTGATTTGATTTGATTGTGTCTAGACATCTCTCTCTCTAACGGTTAAAACAGCAAACAATTTACAACCAGGAGTTGATTACATACAGTACTTCAAAATACTTCAAGGGTATTGCTATCACCAAGGGAAAGTTTGAGACAGTTTGATCATTTCTAATATTGTATATATAGTCAACACCGCATAATTATCAGTTGCAGCTTATTCATTATAGACTGAAATAGCACAAACTCCAGCAATTGTGGGTTTTCACAAAAACCAATGCCTACTCTGAGTTTTGTGCAACAAGCTTGGGATATGCACTATAGAAATAACATATTATTATCAGTATTTTAATTAGCCCTGACAAACAGTGGCATACACTGTGACTGTGTCTATGTCTAATTAGGGTACTTTCAACAATCTAGCTGGCAAAAGTTATTAATTAAATCAGCAAAAACCCACAGCATATGGTAATTCTGCCTGACGAGGTTAGTCCTGTGTTACTCACTATACATACGTATACGTACAGTGAGGGAAACAAGTATTTGATCCCCTGCTGATTTTGTACGTTTGCCCACCGACAAAGAAATGATCAGTCTATAATTTTAATGGTAGGTTTATTTGAACAGTGACAGACAGAATAACAACAAAAAAATCCAGAAAAACGCATGTGAAAAACGTTAGGAATTGATTTGCATTTTAATGAGGGAAATAAGTATTTGACCCCTCTGCAAAACATGACTTAGTACTTGGTGGCAAAACCTTTGTTGGCAATCACAGAGGTCAGACGTTTCTTGTAGTTGGCCACCAGGTTTGCACACGTCTCAGGAGGGATTTTGTCCCACTCCTCTTTGCAGATCTTCTCCAAGTCATTAAGGTTTCGAGGCTGACATTTGGCAACTCAAACCTTCAGCTCCCTCCACAGATTTTCTATGGGATTAAGGTCTGGAGACTGGCTAGGCCACTCCAGGACCTTAATGTGCTTCTTCTTGAGCCACTCCTTTGTTGCCTTGGCCGTGTGTTTTGGGTCATTGTCATGCTGGAATACCCATCCACGACCCATTTTCAATGCCCTGGCTGAGGGAAGGAGGTTCTCACCCAAGATTTGACNTGTTTGACGGTGGGGATGGTGTTCTTGGGGTCATAGGCAGCATTCCTCCTCCTCCAAACACGGCAAGTTGAGTTGATGCCAAAGAGCTCCATTTTGGTCTCATCTGACCACAACACTTTCACCCAGTTGTCCTCTGAATCATTCAGATGTTCATTGGCAAACTTCAGACGGGCATGTATATGTGCTTTCTTGAGCAGGGGGACCTTGCGGGCGCTGCAGGATTTCAGTCCTTCACGGCGTGGTGTGTTACCAATTGTTTTCTTGGTGACTATGGTCCCAGCTGCCTTGAGATCATTGACAAGATCCTCCCGTGTAGTTCTGGGCTGATTCCTCACCGTTCTCATGATCATTGCAACTCCACGAGGTGAGATCTTTCATGGAGCCCCAGGCCGAGGGAGATTGACAGTTCTTTTGTGTTTCTTCCATTTGCGAATAATCGCACCAACTGTTGTCACCTCACCAAACTGCTTGGCGATGGTCTTGTAGCCCATTCCAGCCTTGTGTAGGTCTACAATTTTGTCCCTGACATCCTTGGAGAGCTCTTTGGTCTTGGCCATGGTGGAGAGTTTGGAATCTGATTGATTGCTTCTGTGGACAGGTGTCTTTTATACAGGTAACAAGCTGAGATTAGGAGCACTCCCTTTAAGAGTGTGCTCCTAATCTCAGCTCGTTACCTGTATAAAAGACACCTGGGAGCCAGAAATCTTTCTGATTAAGAGGGGGTCAAATACTTATTTCCCTCATTAAAATGCAAATCAATTTATAACATTTTTCACATGTGTTTTTCAGATTTGTTTTGTTGTTATACTGTCTCTCACTGTTCAAATAAACCTACCATTAAAATTATAGACTGATCATTTCTTTGTCAGTGGGCAAACATACAAAATCAGCAGGGGAGCAAATACTTTTTTCCCTCACTGTATGTACACAGTATCAAACGTGCTATTTATTCTGTGTTGTACAGTAGGACACAGCATTCACTCATCAAGGTCAATCTATATGGCCTTGTGGCTGTGAAGGATGAGAGACTAAAAAGATGTAAAGACAACCCATTATAGTCATACTCTATGTGTCTCGCCCTGATCTGTTTCACCTGTCCTTGTGCTTGTCTCCACCCCCCTCAAAGGTGTCGTGCATCTTCCCCACTTATCCCCTGGGTATTTATACCTGTGTTTTCTTTCTGTCTGTGCCAGTTTGTCTTGTTTGTCCAAGTCAACCAGCGGTTTGTCTCAGCGCCTACTTTTCCCCAGTCGTTCTTTTTCCTCGTCCGTCCTGATCAAATCAAAGTTTATTTGTCACGTGCGCCGAATACAACAGGTGTAGACCTTACAGTGAAATGCTTACTTACAGGCTCTAACCAATAGTGCAAAAAAAGGTATTAGGTGAATAATAGGTAAGTTAAGAAATAAAACAACAGTAAAAAGACAGGCTATATACAGTAGCGAGGCTATAAAAGTAGCGAGGTAGTATGTACATGTAGCTATGGTTAAAGTGACTATGCATATATGATGAACAGAGAGTAGCAGTAGCATAAAAAAGGGGTTGGCGGGTGGCGGGACACAATGCAGATAGCTCGGTTAGCCAATGTGTGGGAGCACTGGTTGGTCGGCCCAATTGAGGTAGTATGTACATGAATGTATAGTTAAAGTGACTATGCATATATGATAAACAGAGAGTAGCAGCAGTGTAAAAAGAGGGGTTGGGGGGGGGGGGGCACACAATGCAAAAAGTCCGGGTAGCCATTTGATTACCTGTTCTGGAGTCTTATGGCTTGGGGGTAAAAACTGTTGAGAAGCCTTTTTGTCCTAGACTTGGCACTCCGGTACCGCTTGCCATGCGGTAGTAGAGAGAACAGTCTATGACTGGGGTGGCTGGGGTCTTTGACAATTTTAGGGCCTTCCTCTGACACCACACAGATCCCTGGATGGCAGGCAGCTTAGCCCCAGTGATGTACTGGGCCATACACACTACCCTCTGTAGTGCCTTGCGGTCAAAGGCTGAGCAATTTCCGTACCAGGCAGTGATGCAACCAGTCAGGATGTTCTCGATGTTGCAGCTGTAGAACCTTTTGAGGATCTCAGGACCCATGCCAAATCTGTTTAGTTTCTTGAGGGGGAATAGGCTTTGTCGTGCCCTCTTCACGATTGTCTTGGTGTGTTTGGACCATTCTAGTTTGTTGTTGATGTGGACACCAAGGAACTTGAAGCTCTCAACCTGCTCCACTACAGCCCCGTCGATGAGAATGGGGGCGTGCTCGGTCCTTCTTTTCCTGTAGTCCACAATCATATCCTTAGTCTTGGTTATGTTGAGGGAGAGGTTGTTATTCTGGCACCACCCGGCCAGGTTTCTGACCTCCTCCCTATAGGCTGTCTCGTCGTTGTTGGTGATCAGGCCTACAACTGTTGTGTCGTCTGCAAACTTATTGATGGTGTTGGAGTCGTGCCTGGCCATGCAGTTGTGGGTGAACAGGGAGTACAGGAGGGGACTGAGCACGCACCCCTGGGGAGCTCCAGTGTTGAGGATCAGTGTGGCAGATGTGTTGCTACCTTCTCTCACCACCTGGGGGTGGCCCGTCAGGAAGTCCAGGATCCAGTTACAGAGGGAGGTGTTTAGCCCCAGGATCTGGGATAATGTTGTTGATGTGAGCCATTACCAACCTTTCAAAGCACTTCATGGCTACGGACGTGAGTGCTACGGGTCTGTAGTCATTTAGGCAGGTTGCCTTTGTGTTCTTGGGACACAGGGACTATGTTGGTCTGCTTGAAGCATGTTGGTATTACAGACTCAATCAGGGACATGTTGAAAATGTCAGTGAAGACACATGCCAGTTGGTCAGCACATGCCTGGAGCACACGTCCTGGTAATCCATCTGGCCCTGCAGCCTTGTGTATGTTGACCTGTTTAAAGGTCTTACTCACGTCGGCTACGGAGAGCGTGATCACACAGTTGTCTGGAACAGCTAATGCTCTCATGCATTTCTCAGTGTTGCTTGCCTCGAAGAGAGCATAGAAGTGATTTAGCTCGTCTGGTAGGCTTGTGTCACTGGGCAGCTCGCGGCTGTGCTTCACTTTGTAGTCTGTAATAGTTTGCAAGCCCTGCCACATAAGACGAGCGTCGGAGCCGGTGTAGTATGATTCAATCTTAGCCCTGTATTGACGCTTTGCCTGTTGATGGTGCGTCGCAGGGCATAGCAGGATTTCTTGTAAGCTTCCGGGTTAGAGTCCCACACCTTGAAAGTGGCAGCTCTACCCTTTAGCTCAGTGCGGATGTTGCCTGTAATCCATGGCTTCTGGTTGGGGTATGTAAGTACATTCGTCCTCGATGCACTTATTGATAAAACCAGTGACTGATGTGGCGTACTCCTCAATGCCATCGGAGGAATCCCGGAACATGTTCCAGTCTGTGATAGCAAAACAGTACTGTAGTTTAGCATCTGCTTCATCTGACCACTTTTTTATAGACCGAATCACTGGTGCTTCCTGCTTTAATTTTAGCTTGTAAGCAGGAATCAGGAGGATAGAGTTGTGGTCGGATTTACCAAATGGAGGGCGAGGGAGAGCTTTGTACGCGTCTCTGGTTGCACATTTAAATTTGGTAGAACTGATTTAAGTTTCCCTGCATTAAAGTCTCCGGCCACTAGGAGCGCCGCCTCTGGGTGAGTTTTTTCCTGTTTCCTTATTTCATTATACAGCTGACTGAGTGCGGTCTTAGTGCCAGCATCTGTCTGTGTTGGTAAATAAACATCCACGAAAAGTAAGCTGAAAACTCTAGGCAAGTAGTGTGGCCTGCAATTTATCACAATATACTCTACTTCAGGCGAGCAAAATCTAGAGACTTCCTTAGATTTCGTACGCCAGCTGTTGTTTACAAATATATGCATAGACCCCCCCCCCGAAGTGTGCTGGTCTATCTTGCCGGTGCAGCGTGTTTCCCGCTAGCTGAATATCCATGTCGTCATTCAGCCACGATTCCAAGGAAACATAGGATGTTACAGTTTTTGATGTCCCTGTTGGTAGGATATTCGTGATCGTACCTCGTCTAATTTATTGTCCAATGATTGCACGTTGGCGAGCAGTATTGACGGTAGCGGCAGCTTTCCCAATCGCCTTCTCCGGGTCCTGACCAGGCATCGGGCTCTTTGTCCTCTGTACCTGCGTCGCTTCCTCTTGTAAATAGCGTGGATGTCGGCTCTGTGGGGTGTTTGGAGAATGTCTTATGCGTCCTCCTTGTTGAAGAAAAAATCTTTGTCTAATCTGAGGTGAGTGATCGCTGTCCTGCTATCCAGAAGCTCTTTTTTGCCGTAAGATACGGTTGCAGAAACATTATGTACAAAATAAGTTACAAATAAAGCGAAAAAAATAACATAATTGGTTAGACGCCCGTAAAGCTGCTGCCATTTCGTCTGTGCCTTTGCCCCTACTCTGGATTACAGACCTCTGCCTGACCCTGGGCGTGCCTGTCTTTTCCTGTCGTTTGCATGCCTCTGTTGTTGCAATAAACATTTTTACTTCAAAACAGTCTACACTTGGGTCTTACCTGAAACCTGATACTATGTACTGTAATTGAACTCAAGTCCTCTGTTGGGTTGAAAATGATTGATTCCCCCTTGTCTATCTCCTCAAGGTTTCCTCTCAAGGTTGCATCCTCTATAGTGTACACTCACCTTGACCACCTCTTCATCGGTCGACCGACACTCCACCGACTCTGTTACATCTGTAACCGTGCCGTCTGTTCCTACGGTGACCACCTTTACCGGCACAGCAACCGTCCTCCCGGTGAGGACGGCTGTATTCAGGATCTCAGTGTTCTGAGAGGGAGAAGAGAAGAGGAGTTCAGGGTTCTACTGAAGAGAGCAACCACACTGACAGATGCAATGTTTACTTTACTTATTGCAATATAACCTAAGATCACAAGTACATTAAAGCTAGGTTTCTCTCTCACACATTGTCAACTAATTGGAATTAGCCTACAACTGACAGTGGAAGTAGTCGTAGATTTCAATAAATGAGTCAGTAGTACGTACAATAAATGATTGCACATCTGCTGTACGTCCTAATTTCCCTGTGAATAGAGCACCAACGATCCAGTTGTGCCCCTATACAGCAGTTAAGGTGATATTAATACCAGTGGAGGCTCCTCAGAGGAGGAAGGGGAGGACCATCCTCAGTGAATTTCATAAAAATAAAAAGTGAAACATTTAAAAGTTATAATTTTTAGATATAACTATACTAAATATATTCACCTGTCACAAAATAATTGACTAAAACACACTGTTTCGCAATGAAGGTCTACAGTAGCCTTAACAGCACTCTCTAGGGTAGCACCGTGGTGTAGCCAGAGGACAGTTTGTTTCTGTCCTCCTCTGGGTACATTGACTTCAATACAAAACCTAGCAGGCTCATGGTTCTCACCTCCTTCCATAGACTTACACAGTAATTATGACAACTTCCGGATTACGTCCTCCAACCTATCAAAGCTCTTGCATTAACTGACATGTTGTCCACCTAATCAAAGTATCAGAGAATGAATCTAGTACTGAAAGCATAAATTACAGCTAGCTAGCACTGCAGTGCATAAAATGTGGTGAGTAGTTGACCCAAAGTCAATAGTTGTAGAGTTTTGAAGTAATTAATTTCTTCAAAAATTAATGAGAAGCAGAAGAGAGAGAGAGAGAGCTATATTCCGTTGTATTTTTTTTAAACTTTCACTTACTTACAGTGTCTTCATAAAGTATTCAGACCGCTTGACTTTTTCCACATTTTGTTACGTTATAGCCTTATTTTTTTATGGATAAAAACAATTATAATAATAGATACATTCTTTACATAAGTATTCAGACCCTTTGCTATGAGACTCGAAATTGAGCTCAGGTCCATCCTGTTTCCACTGATCACCATTGAGATGTTTCTATAACTTAATTGGAGTCGACCTGTGATAAATTCATGATTTGATTTGGAAAAGCACACACCTGTCTATATAAGGTCTCACAGTTGAAAGTGCATGTCAGAGCAAAAACCAAGCCATGAGTGCGAATTAATTGTCAGTAGAGCTCCGAGACAGGATTGTGTCGAGGCACAGATTTGGGGAAGGGTACCAAAAAATGTCTGCAGCATTGAAGGTCCCCAAGAACACAGCGACCTCTATCATTCTTAAATGGAAGAAGTTTGAAACCACCAAGACTCTTGGTAGAGCTGGCCACCCGCCCAAACTGAGCAATCAGGGGAGGAGGGCCTTGGTCAGGGAGGTGACCAAGAACCCAATGGTCACTCTGACAGAGCTCTAGAGTTCCTCTGTGGAGATGGGAGAAGGACAACAATCACTGCAGCACTCCACCAATCAGGCCTTTATGGTAGAGTGGCCAGACGGGAGCTACTACTCAGTAAAAGGCACATGACAGCCCTCTTGGAGTTAGCCAAAAGGCACCTAAAGGACTTTCAAACCATGAGAAACAATATTCTCTGGTCTGATGAAACCAAAATTGAACTCTTTGGCCTGAATGCCAAGTGTCACATCTGGAGGAAACCTGTCACCATCCCTACGGTGAAGCATGGTGTTAGCAGCATCATGATGTGGGGATGTTATTCACTGGCATGGACTGGGAGACTAGTCAGGATCGAGGAAAAGATGAACAGAGCAAAGTACAGAGAGATCCTTGATGAAAACCTGCTCCAGAGTGCTCATGACCTCAGACTTGGGCGAAGGATCACCTTCCATCAGGACAATCACCCTAAGCACACAGCCAAGACAACGCAGGTGTGGCTTCAGGACAAGTCTCTGGCCCAGCCAGAGCACGGACTTGAACCCGATCAAACATTTCTGGAGAGACCTGAAAATAGCTGTGCAGCAACGCTCCCTATCCAACCTGACAGATCTTGAGAAGATTTGCAGAGAGGAATGGGAGAAACTCCCCAAATACAGGTGTGCCAAGCTTGTAGCGTCATACCCAAGAAGACTTGTGGCTGTAATCGCTGCCAAGAGTGTGCAAAGCTGTCATCAAGGCAAAGGGTGGCTACTTTGAAGAATCTAAAATATTACTATTTTGGTTATACTTTTTTGGTTACTACATGATTCCATATGTGTTGTTTCATAGTTTTGATGTCTTCACTACTATTCTACAATGTAGAAAATAGTAAAAATAAGTAGGTGTGTCCAAACCTTTGACAAAAGCATGCACGAATACTAGACACACACCATACACAGGCACAGGCACATGCACAGGCACACACACACACACACACATCCCACTCAGTGCAGCTTAGTTTCAATAAAAGACCAGTTAATAGGCCTACATCTGCGAAAGGCAAAGTTAAAATGGACCCCAGACAGGCCTTTGTTCCCTACACCAGGCTTCTCTCTGTTCGCTTTGTTAATTCCATTGGCCCTCTCCTTTTGAGCAAAACAGATAACATTATTTAACACTCTGCTGTGGATAATGGAATTTCAGTCTTCTTTCTTCCCTCTACCTTTCATTTTTTATCTATCTCTCTCTCACTCTCACTCTCACTCTCACTCTCACTCTCTCTCACTCCCTCTATCCCTGCCTGCTGATTCCTCGCTCAAGGATTGAGTCTTTTTCTCTCTCTCTATCATTTCATCTCTAATGTTCTTTAATGGGAAGTAGTTATATTAGCTCACTTCTCTGAATTCAACCTGATTAATATGTTGATCAAACATTAGTCTCCCATGCTCTCCACATACAATAACTTGAATGTATTGTTTTTCTTTGATTCCACAATTATGCTAATGTGAGTCAGATGAGCAGCCAGGGCCGGATGTGCAAACAGATTGCTGACACAGTCTGACAAGGAGCTATCCACACTGTTTCATCTACTGTCAAAATATCCATTTAACCAGACCTGGGAAATGGCTCCGATAAACATTGGGCAAAATTGGACCTAGGAGCCACTTTCCCTCCTATTAAATTAAAATCTGGGGAAGACTGTTATTTCAAAGTAACAGTTCCACTTTTTGAACTGTCAGTCAAAACAACCTTTCAAGAGCTTTTGAAATGAACAATGTCTTCGTCACTGAAGGTTTTCAGCTACAGAAGATGTTCAACAGTATCAGCCCTCCCTCACAATGGGGTTGATTGTGCTATGACATAATCATAGACATGAATCATAGAATCTATGTAACCAATCCATAAACCTAGAGATAATATGTTCATCGTACAGAAGGCCTTATATTTTATATAAATCCATTGGAAACTAATTAGAGCATTGGTCATCAACAGGTCGATAGCAATCGACTGGTTGATCTCTGAGGCATTTCTCGTTGATCGCAAAACATTTCTGTAAAAAAAACAACGATAAAGCTTTGAGTTCCTATTATTTATTTTTTATTCATCTCGCGCTGTTGGCGGTAGATGGACCCGATTCAGCTGCCCTGCACACCAGGTAGGCAAAGTGTTCCCATTTTGAACCATTTTAGGTGTCTGAAGGTACAAACTTCCTGGTGGGCCCGGAGAGCAAATCAAGTGCACTATAGGTCTACCCCTGACCAATCGGGTGGCTCAGATTACTGTGTCTGCAGTAACGTAGCTGGCATAAAAGAAATATACAGCAAAATTGATACTGAGATTTCAAAACTTTTAACTTCATGACTAGAGAGAGACTGTCAATGAATACAGAAAATAGTTGCTGTTTTCATCAGTGAGTTCATGTTTAAATTCTTACTCAGCACTGTCAACACTTTGTATTCAACACTTATATGGCATAAAATGTGTATTCTTCCTGCTTCCACTTGTGCTACAACCACTGAAGTTGTAATGAATGAGTAGGAAAGTGTATCGATAGGCTTGCATGTTATTATTAGCGGCTTGGTTCGTTTTTAGTTTCAAGGAATATTTAACTTTCTCTGTAACAAAATTAATTTGTGCATGAGGCAGAATGCGGTGCGACTCGAGTTTCACCATCAGCTAGCTGGAAGATGGTGTCCCTTTTTGGTAAATGTCAGCGGAGGAAAGAGAGAGCTGAGGGATATTGAGAGGTGGACAAGCTGCTCTCTCCCAAGCTGCTCTCTCCCTCTCTCCCTGACCCTCAGATGCAGGCACCATCAGCCCAGTAAAATAAGCATTTAAATAAAATGATTTACATTTATGCTCACTCAGATGTGCCTCACAAGTAATACGACAACTGATCTATTACAGGTGTTATCATATAGCCTACCTCAAAAGAGTCCGAAGAACAATACATTGGCAGGACAATTCAGGCAAAGCCAATATGCAGTGATCATGTATTGGGCCTATAGCCTAATGCACAAACCTCAATGCTACAGTACTGTTGCATAGGCTTACGTTTTTTATGTCATGTTAAAAAAAATCTGAGCGGTAGATCTCGGCTTGAATTTTGACGCAAAAAGTGATCTTGACTCAGAAAAGGTTGGTGACCACTGAATTAGAGTAATAGCCCACAATGGCAAAACTGAAGTCATTGTCTAGTTAGTTGAACCTAAATGAGATCATCCAGATCCCATGTGCGGATCGGCCGTCTTGCAGTCGAAGTAGGAGGAAAACAGAGAAAGGACACACTTACGCACACTGATACAGAACATGTAGCCTACTGCTGCCAGTTAGGCCTAATATTTTGGCTGTATATTGTATGATATATATTTTTATACCTACTATAGTTGAATAGTTAGGGAAGGGGGATTCGGGGGAACATTTATACACTAGGCTACTTGCAATATCCACTGAGTGTACAAAACATTAGGAACCCTTTTTGCCCTTAGAACAACCTCAATTCATCGGGCATGGACTACAAAGTGTCAAAAGCATTCCACAGGGATGCTGGGCCATGTTAACTCCAATGCTTCCCAAAGTTGTGTCAAGTTGGCTGGATGTCCTTTAGCTGGTAGACCATTCTTGATACACACGGGAAACTGATGCAGTACTTGACACAATCAAACTGGTGTGTCTTGCACCTACTACCATATCCTGTTCAAAGGCACTTAAATCTGTTGTCTTTCCTAATCACCCTCTGAATGGCACACATACACAATCTCAATTGTCTCAAGGCTTAAAAATCCTTCTTTAACCTGTCTCCTCGCCTTCATCTACACTGATTTAAGTGGATTTAACAGGTGACATCAATAAGGGATCATTGCTTTCACCTGGTCAGTCTACGTCATGGAAAGAGCAGTTCCTACTGTACACTCAGTGTAGCCTAACAAGTGATTAGATTGGCTTTTATAACACATAGGCAAGGTAATAGCCATCTGCTAGACATTTATACAGTGCTTTTTACTAAACACAAGTCATTTTGTACTACAATAAAGGTCAATTCAGGCACTGTCTGTGTATTTTAATTGTTTTATCAATGTTTGTTTGCTTCTGAATCTCAGTCTCAGTGAGTGGGTTGATTAGCTGGAAATCTATCTGCATCCACAATAACTAGTCCCGGCATATTGAATTCAATAGAAGAAAACAAAGAGAGGGAGAGAGAGAGACTGCCAGTTCATTAATGTAGACATTGTCTGTATTATAAAGCCACAACATTAAGGAACTGGCAGTCACTCTCTCCTTCTCTATCTCTGTTTTCTTCCATTGAATTATATGTAGCATAATATTTTAAACACTTAGCTAAGTGGGCAGCGGGGATCCCTTGACATGCACTCATTTGAAATATGTTGTTAGGCTGTTATAAGATATTATATAAGCCAATGGTCATCTATAAGTCATTTATTCAGTGATTTTATTTGTCTAATATATGTATTTATTCATTCACAACTAGGATGGGTAACACTATTTTAAAGCGATACTTCGGGATTTTCATGTCTCTGTGTCCAGTATGAAGGAAGTTAAAGATAGTTTCGTAATCCAATGCTAACTAGCGTTAGCACAATGACTGGAAATCTATGGGTATCTGCTAGCATGCTAGTACATACCATAGACTTACAGTTATTGCGCTAAAGATTTCTTCTTTATCTAATAAACGTGTTTATTCATTCACAACTAGGATGTTGCAGAGACATTTCAGAGATGAGTGCAGTGGGGGTAGTAAGAAAACAGAGAGTTCCTTAATATGTTAACTCTATATGTAATAGCAATTCACACTTAGGAGTGACAGACAGAGTGACAGACAGACATACATACAGACAGAGCAACAACAGAGGAGCACAAGGAGAAGCAAAGACAGACAGACAAAGTGACAGACAGACAGACACAGACAGAGTTGAGGGAGGAGTTGAGCAGTTATTTATTCAATTGACGTATGCTGGTGGAAATGAATGATTGCTGTGCTCAGGCGGACTCTGTATCAGCGGCCTGATGGTAGGAGCTGGAACTCCTGGTTAAGTGGGTGTGTCGGGTCGGTGACAATTCTCGATCCTGCCCTCACTACTCTCTCCAAGAACAGCGCTTCCATGTTCTTGAGATTAACTCAACGGATTTAGCTTGACAAGCTTAACTATTTATGTAGTTGGTTTTTATTTGCGATGGATAGGTGATTGTACCAGGCTTGGAAACAGAAAGTGAGAACAGACTGAACAAAGGATGTGTAGAATATGGTTGTTATTCTTTTATTGTCCTGATATTTATTTAATCGCCTCATGAAATACAGTCGTTCTTGTCCCTTTTTGTATATCTGTTGTGCGTTTGCAGTCCAGGATAGTTTTGAGTCAATTATAGTTCCAAGATCTGTATATTGTTCAACTGTATATTGTTCAAGTTTATTGTAATTTCCTTGTTTGTTTTTTTACATTTTGAATGAATCTGTTTCCCTTGTACCATTGGGTGAAGTGTGTTATTTCTGCTCTGTAGTCTTCCTCTGACCCCTCTGTTACCTCTCATGGGCTGGTGTGGCTGAAATGCCAGGGCTGAATTTTTCTCCCAGTCCGCCCCCGCCAGATCCCATTTTCATGGGTTCAGGGATGGAGCACTGAGAGGGAGCAGTTAATCATAAGACAACGACCTCTTCATACAGTATGCTCCTACATATGTGCTAAGTCATCAATATCATAGCAGATGTACTATGTGCCATTAAGGATTGCTGTAGCCTGACTATCCTGTTGCACTATTCCATTGTATTACATCTACAGTATATCGCCTAATCATGTTTTCATTCTCTTTCAACTGTGAAGATAACAACCGCAGTAATGAAATAAGTCTCAAATGCTCATCTGAGACCAGGGATAATCCAATCAATTGTAACAATATTGTCTAAGGAACACAGCCAAGTTATCTTAATTCAGTGTATACCCACTTCCTGGTTCATTCAGTGGCACGACCCAAATAAATGAACCATGGTAAAACCACTTAATGTGTGCTGTGCAGTTGGCTCATGCACATTCAGTATGTTTCCATGGTGTCTTATACAGGTAAAGCTCTTGACTCCAGGCTATTACACCCTAAAGGTAGTGTGTATGTATTGAAGAGTAGTATGAGAGCATATCAGTGTGTGTGTGTGTGTATGTGTGTATGTGTGTTTGTGTGTGAACTGAACTGTGCCTATAACATGCCAAAATTCCCTCAAATGGGAAATATCCATTGACGACTGTACATAGGGCACGGAGTTCCGGAGGCCTGCGACTCCTGTCTCATGAGTGGCAGCAGAAGAGCTGTCTATTCAGTGGTGCTGAGAATGGATGCGGCCTCGGCTCCCTTTAAAAGACGCATGCATTGAGTTGTCATTTGTGCTTCCTGGTTTACCAATTGTTTGGTCAAGTTTTCTTTGTCTCCTATGCGGTCTTGATGATTGTGAGTAATCCCATTTGACTTAAGATTTCTGTTGTTTGAACTCTAATTTGTCCTGCATGGTTCACATTTGCAGGCTTATTGTTTATGTGGTGGGGATTTTTTTTCTATATGTTGCCGTTTGATGTCGATCTTGTTGTGTATTGTAGCCCGTATTTAGTGGCTTTAACATACAGTACCAGTCAAAAGTTTGGACACACCTAATCATTCAAGGGTTTTTCTTTATTTTTAATATTTTCTACATTGTAAAATAATAGTGTAGAAATCAAAACTATGAAATAACACATATGGAATCATGTAGTAACCAAAAAAGTGTTAAACAAATAAAAATGTATTTAAGATTTTAGATTCGTCAAAGTAGCCACCCTTTACCTTGATAACAGCTTTGCACACTCTTGGCATTCTCTCAAGCAGCTTCTGGCTGCGTTTCCTTCACTCTGCGGTCCAACTCATCCCAATCCATCTCAATATGGTTGAGGTCGGGAGATTGTGGAGGCCAGGTCATCTGATACAGCACTCCATCACTCTCCTTGGTCAAATAACCCTTACACAGCCTAGAAGTGTGTTGGGTCATTGTCCTGTTGAAAAACAAATTATGGTGCCACTAATCGCAAACGTATCGCTTCAGAATGCTGTGGTAGCCATGCTGGTTAAGTGTGCCTTGAATTCTAAATAAATCACTGAGTGTCACAAGCTAAACACACCATCACACCTCCTCCATGCTTCACGGTGGGAACCATACATGTGGAGATCATCTGTTTACCTACTCTGCATCTCACAAAGACACGGTGGTTGGAACCAAAAATCGTTTCTCTTTGCTTATTTGAGCTGTTCTTGCCATAATATGGACTTGGTATTTTACCAAATAGGGCTATCTTCTGTATACCACCCCTACCTTGTCACAACACAACTGATTGGCTCAACCACATCAAGAAATAAAGGCACACCTGTTAATTGAAATGCATTCCAGGTGACTACCTCTTGAAGCTGGTTGAGAGAATGTCAAGAGTGTGCAAAGCTGTCATGAAGGCAAAGGGTGGCTACTTTGAAGAATCTCAAATATATTTTGATTTGTTTAACACTTTGTCACGCTATTATAAAGGATTTGGAGACAGGCGCAGGAATACACAATAGGGGTTTTTAATACACCCAAAACAAACACGTATACAAAATCACTGGGCTGTACCCAAACAAAAGAGCGAGGGTAAACCTTGTTGAACGCCACAGGACGATACCCGTAATACACAACATATAAAGCACGCAGCATAACAGCTGCACCAACGCATAGGTGCTGCACCAACACATAGGTACTCACACCACCAACGGACATGGAAACAATAACCAACATACAGAGGCAACAGAGGGCACCTATATAACGTACTAATCAGGGGAAATGGGAACCAGGTGTGTGTAATCAGACAAGACAGTCCGGGGTTGATGAAAATGAATCCCGTTCAGTGAAGCCTAGAAATCCGGTGACGTAGACCTCTGGAACTGGTGAACAGAATGAGCATCAGTACCGGGGGGATCAGTGACACACTTTCTGGTTACTATATGATTCCATATGTGTTATTTCATAGTTTTGATGCCTTCACTATTATTCTACAATGTAGAAAATAGTAAAATAAAGAAAAACCCTTGAATAGTAGGTGTAATCAAACTTATACAGTATATATTTTTGTTTCGTAACATTGTCGAGATGTTTTAATGGTTTTTGATTTATAAGCAATTCTTCTTTTATGCACTTGATCCATTTAAAGAGCCTTTTGCCTTTTGTGTGTGTGTGTGTGTGTGTGTGTGTGTGTGTGTGTGTGTGTGTGTGTGTGTACGTGCGTGTGTGTGTACGTGCGTGTGTGTGATTGTGTAGAGCTATTTGAACTGCAAATCTACTTTAGTGTGACTGTGTGCATGCATCTATGTTAGAGCGCTGTAAGGGTGTGCATATGTCTTCAGCAGAGGTATGTGTATAAGAACGGCTGAGGTGTGAATGACGGGGTCTAGTCTATGTGTTTCGCAGGGCACTCCCTTAGCATTCAGCTCTGCCTCTGTAAGGGCTCAATCTCTTTGCCCATCTGGCATTGGGGGTGTGTGATTTGCTGTGACAGCGGGAGTGATGCGGGTTGCACGTGAACCAGGCCGGCTCATCCTCAACTCTCCCAATGTCCCCCCTCTCCTCCCCGGTGCCTGGGCCCTCCTGGGGCTAAAAGTGACTGCTGGAGAGCATGCCTTATTAATGGCCCCTGGTATGACGCTTTGGCCCAGCGGTTGATAAGCGATCCAACATACACAGACAGACACACACACTCTTTTCTTAAGACTGCACACAGAGAGGGAGGGAATCGATTAAAGGCGGGTGTATGATAGGGAGGTGGATGATTTGTGTGTAAGGACCAAGCGCAGCTATGATTTATGTAGTAGACCTCAAGCTCAAGGACGGACCCAGCTAGAGGGGCTTTAAAACACTCATACCCTGGGTGAACCATCCCAGGGTCACCCCTGAGACACAAACACACGCACGCACAAACAGCGGGTTGATTAAGAAGGGTATTGATCAGTGCGCTTGGCTCCCTTTAGGCTGTGTGTGTGCATTCATAAGGATGGCAGGCATGATCTAGGCTCACAAGCAGCATCACTGACAGGCAGGAGATGACACACAGTGCTCACACAAACCAACAACGCTCACACGGGAAGATGGGTATCGACCGGAGGAGTCTTGGGGACGAGGAGAAGAATGCCCAATTGCTGTTGAGCACATTGAGGGGGCTAAGTCAGGCTTGTGTTATTTCTTTGTTATTGTGTTATTGTTAGGCCTCCTACTGTGGAATGACTCTGACCTCCTTGTGGTTCATCTAACACTGGGGGCTGAGGAAGGCTGATCCTGGATCTGTGGTGGCTACAATTTCAAATAATGTGTGGTCTGCAAGCACAAACAGATATAATATTTGACTAAAACATAATCATGTCAAACCCTGCTTACATTTCTCACATCATATCTCTCTATTATGCATGGGAATACTTTGGTCAAACAGATTTCCAAAATTAAAATCACTTGGAGCTGATTTCCTGGTGTTTTTACAGTCTTTTATGTACAACAATATTTTGTCCTCAGACAACTTTGGGGACCTAATAAAATCACCACCAGTTAGGGAACCCTGCTATAGAGTTTATCCAAGGCCATGACTCTGTCTGAACATCCTGCATTATTCATTGACTTGATACTATAATCCATGGCGACTCGCAGCTCTGCATTGCTTCTATTGACGAGCCTATTGAGATGGATGGGATGCTAAGGTAAACTTTCCACTACCCAAAGGTCCTAAGGTGGTACACTTGTTCACCTGCATAGAAATATGTATCATTCCTCCAATTAATTTCAAATTAAAAATGTTTCCTGGTCAGGTCATGTCAAGGAAAAGGTCAGGGCCCTAAAATTACCAGTCAATTCAAATCCAATAGGATCAAATAATCAAATCAAGAATCTTCCATTCTCCAGACATTCATTCACACTGACATTCTCACATCACCTATACATTCACACACCTCTAACCTATGGCAATAACTGAAAGCTAAGGAGAGAGGCACATGCTGTTTTCTGTATCTCCACACACCCATATTTTCCCCAGAGAAATAAACAGTTCAATACACTCTGAGAATGTTATATTTTCAATGGTTATGGCCAGGGATGAGGGCGGCAGGCACAGCAATGAGCAGGAGGCTGGAAATGCATTGGCTGATAAATGGAATGTAAAGATGAAGATGGCAGCCAGAGAAAAAGCAGGAAAATGGCATTTCATCAACGACATCATTCACAGAGATATGTCAGTCATTTCCAACAGGTCTAGGGAAGGAAAGAGTAGGCTAGTTCAATCACCAGTTTTCAAAACATTTACGTTTTAGTAATTTAGCAGATACTCTAATCCAGAGCTTTTTACAGTTAGTGCATTCATTTTAAGATAGCTAGGTGAGACAGCCACATATCTTAGTCATAGTAAGTACAATTTTCCTCAATAAAGTAGCGATCAGCAAAGACATGCTAGAAGGAAAAAGTCAAGTGTGAGTTAGTTCACAAAAGGCAAGGGTGTTAGGGAAGGGGGGAGGCTGTGGGATTATTTAAGATACTCTTTGAAGAGGTAGGGTTCCAGATGTTTTCGGAAGATGGGCAGGGACTCTGCTGTCCTAGCATCAGGGGGGAGCTCATTGAACCATTGGGGTGCCAGGACAGCTGATTCTTGACCATTTAATGGCAGGCATCATCTGTTATGAAATTATTGTGGTTCTCAGAAACTGCATGTCTCACATATTGCCAACTGGATTGTACCTTGACACATTCTACTGTTCACTTGGAGTGGAGTTTGTAGTTGCTGAGTTCTCATGGTATTAGCAAATAAAGATTTATTTTGGAGGGCATTCTGCCATCTGAAGAAGTAATAAATACCAATATTGATTATTTCATTAGGACCACTGTGATTTATACCCTCCTTATTAATTACATATTGATATATTACACAAATTGGGGGCTTGATAATCTGTGAGTTTTGGTTATTGTGTATTTGTTACCAGCTTGTCACTGAGCTCTGATTCCTGTTAGGGACTAAATATTAAAGCACTGCTATTTTATTTTCTTGTCTGTGATAAAGCCTGTTTATTTGCAGAGGACCATTAGTGGTTCTGAAGGCCTTTTGATTAAAATGAGCTTGGGTTCTTCAGTGTGCTGAAGTCAGGCCCTGCCCTGTTCTCTGAACTGCTGTGAGGGCAGGAGTCTGACACTATGAGGAGAGCAAAAACAAGCTAACATGAAAACAAACACACAAACCACACAAACACCACACAAACACAAAAAGGGCTAGTCTTGGAAATGAAGCTTGACACAAATAGATGTTGCTTTTTTAAGAGAAGCCTCATAGAGAATTGTATAGAAAGAGAGAGAGACAGTGAAAGTGTGTGTGAGAGAGCAAGCGAGAAAGAGTTAGATACAGAGAATGAGAGCGAGAGAGAGAGAGAGAGAGCGAGAGAGAGCGAGAGAGAGAGAGAGAGAGAGAGAGAGAGAGAGAGAGAGAGAGAGAGAGAGCAACCGTTAAGCCCTATCAGCAGAAACAAAACAAATCCTCACCAGAATCTGGAGAGCGTTTGATGGGAGCTGACTTTTCGCACGCTACTTTGCTTGATTTATGTTTTCTCACAGCCGACTTAAGAGTGTGGTGAGAGGGGGAGTAAGGACAGAGATTAGCTTTTTTTTTCGTGAGAGAGAGAATTAGCGGTGTCGACACACCAGGAAGATAGAGCAGTGAATTAAAATCCAACATATCCACAAGAGAACTTAATTAAGTTATGAGGGGTATTAAATGGCCATGAAGACAGCCAATGCTTCCTAGAGAGTTGCTTGCTCAGCATGCTAGCGGACAGCCCCACTCTGCTAACTAGGCTACTATTACCACTGACTGGCTGCTATGTCAGTTCATGAAATGCTTCTTAGAGGATACTTAGTATGCTAGCATGCTAGCAGACAGCCCCAATCTGCTAGCTAGCTACAGCAGGCTACTATTACCACTGACTGACTGCTATGTCATTATCTAAACACAGTTCCTGACAGAGAAACAGCATAAATGATGGGAGGCTGCCATCTCTGGCTGGTGTGATGTTGTGGTTGTTGTGTGTATAAATCACTGATGCAGGACAGCTTTCTCTTTGGACTTATCTCCTTTCATCTCCTCTCGCCTTTAGAGGACATTACTTTGACATTGGGATGACTGAATGTTTGTCCTCATTGTCGACACTTTGTCATGTCACCAATGTAAACACAGCTTGGAACACTTACATTTAGGCAAACCCCGGTTATTTCAGATAATAGCACTATTCCATGGGACTATGTTAGAGAAATGCTAATGGTAGTGATTAGAGTGTTATGGAACTATGAGCATAATGCTAATATTAGCATTTGACAGAAAGCAAGCTTTGAGGTTGTTAATGAAATGCTAATGATAGTGTTTCTGATATAAAAAGCTTTCTTGTAATGAGAGAAAAGAGATACACAACACTAGAAATTGAACAAGAAAAATGCATGGAAAGGATGCTGGATGCTGTACTTGACTAACCTCTGATTAAATGTACTCTTTCAAGTCTGTTAATGAAACGGACGGTTTCTCTCTCCCTCCCTTTTCGCTCTCTCACACGTCTCTCTCGCATGCAACATTTCTTCTCTCGCTCTTCCTCTCCCCCTCTCTCTCTATCTCTCTCTCCCTCCAACTGCATGTTCATTGTTTAGTGTGCGGTCCGTAGTCCTGATTTTCTTTCTAATTTCTTTCTATCATTTACACTCCCCCTCTCTCTCAATCCTGACAGAAAGACAATTAAGTGGGTGACTGTGTGGGGAGGCACAGAGGCAAATGACCAACGGGTCTATGGGTGAGCGAGGACAGGTGGCACTTTATTTCCAGAGCAGCAGTGATGATTGGCACCTAGTGGTTTCCCCTGCCAAGACAGACAGCTCCCATCATTATCTGAGTGTAATCATGTTTTCTCTCTTCAATCTCCTGTTCTCAGAGTGTAATATCTACTTGGTTCACATGTCTGCTTGTAAGATGTAAGCCAGGGATGAGTCATAAAGTAATAATGGATGGGCCATGCACTCGGAACTAACGCTGTCAACATGCTGTGTTTGTGTATATGTGTGTGTGTGTGTGATGAGGAGAGTTAATAAGAGTAGAACACCGTAGCCGGACCATGTCTCTCTCAATGTATGGACATTGGCACAAACATGGGACCCCAGCCATTACAGACAGAATCACACCTGTCTCCCACTACTACATGACAAGACTCAAGATGTTCTCAAATGTTTTCCACAGAGATCCATCTTTACTGTCCTCACTAGCTAAAGTCTACAGTGAGGGAAAAAAGTATTTGATCCCCTGCTGATTTTGTACGTTTGCCAACTGACAAAGAAATTATCAGTCTATAATTTTAATGGTAGGTTTATTTGAACAGTGAGAGACAGAATAACAACAAAATCCAGAAAAACGCATGTGAAAAATGTTATAAATTGATTTGCATTTTAATGAGGGAAATAAGTATTTGACCCCCTCTCAATCAGAAAGATTTCTGGCTCCTAGGTATGTTTTATACAGGTAACGAGCTGAGATTAGGAGCACACCCTTAAAGGGAGTGCTCCTAATCTCAGTTTGTTACCTGTATAAAAGACATCTGTCCACAGAAGCAATCAATCAATCAGATTCCAAACTCTCCACCATGGCCAAGACCAAAGAGCTCTCCAAGGATGTCAGGGACAAGATTGTAGACCTACACAAGGCTGGAATGGGCTACAAGACCATCGCCAAGCAGCTTGGTGAGAAGGTTACAACAGTTGGTGCGATTATTCGCAAATGGAAGAAACACAAATCAACTGTCAATCTCCCTCGGCCTGGGGCTCCATGCAAGATCTCACCTCGTGGAGTTGCAATGATCATGAGAACGGTGAGGAATCAGCCCAGTGGGCTTTCCTTTGTTACATCACAGACCCTGGTAGCAGCTACAGAAGCAGGAGGAGCTAATTTTCTGACAAAAGGGAAATATCAGACCTATTAGAATGGAGCCAGCCAAAGGTTAAAGACACAGTAGAAGTCTACGTGTTGCTGTCATGGGCTGAATACAGAAATGTTCGTGGGGGTGAAGTGCTTTCTCACCAATTACCATAATAAGAGCTTAGAAGGTATTTGATTTCCACATAACCCGCCACAATCTGCAGTTTGGAAAATTTACAAAAAATCTGCCTGCAGCGTACATTTTTATTTTCATGGTGTAAAAACTAAAATCTACAACTTACAACAACACTGAAAGCCAAACAGTTGCAAACAATTTATCATAAATAAATATGCATTATTGTAATATATCTGGCTGTCTAGAGTCACTTGCCGATGTACAGGATCCATTCGCTTTTTAAAAGGATTATCCTGTGTCCAAACTCAATTACCTTCTCAATCATGGAAAGTACCGAAAGCTCTATTAGCCAAATTACAGCCAATTAAGAAGTGCAAGCTTAGTGTTTAACAAAGCAGAGAGGTTTGGGCTTTTAACATGGAACTTCAGCTTGTTCACCTCACTACTCAGACACACCACTTTCAAAATGGCCTCCTAGCTTCACAGCCAACACATAATGATCATATCATTAAAAGGTTAAAAAATCCTCTTATTTACACCTGTAAGAGCAATTTGACTTTCCTCTGCTTTTTCCAGACGCAGGCAGTAGACTGAGACAAAGACATCAAAGCGTTAGAGCGGGGGGAAATCAATGATATGAGTGTTTAGAATTGCAAAGAGAGGTAAAAAACACTCAGTACAGCGGGTGTCAGCCTTGGAGAGACTAGAGACAAAGCCTCCTGCAGAGTGCAGTCAGCCATGTGAGGTTAAGCTGCACACACACACACACACACACACACACACACACACACACACACACACACACACACACACACACACACACACACACACACACACACACACACACACACACACACACACACACACACACACACACACACACACACACACACACACTTTATGCTTCCTCTGGGGCTCCACTCACCATGGCCAGTGGCACAATGCCACCCAGGTCTTGTGGTGCCAGGCGGATTAGGGTTTGGACCTCGTCAGTGAGGGAGCGAGTTAGAGGGTACTCCACCTGCCATGTCACCACCCGGCTGCCCTGCGGGTCCAGCAGCCCATTCACCTCCAGATCCACCTGGAGGATCCTCTGGTAGCCCGCCTCTGACCTGGAGGAGAGGGGAGAAGAGGTAAATAGAGGTGTTTTTTATTTGTCTGCCAAGTAATCTTTGGTGTTTAGAAAAGGCGTTATGATGCTTTGGCATTGTTATCATCAGTGAGACAAAAAGAGATGCTGATATAGAAGGGAAGAGGGAGTGCCACACTGACAAGTATTCCTAAAAAAAGAGAGCTGTTACATGTATCTAATGAAACCCAACCTGAGTTTAGTTCAATTCTGCCACACACTCCCCCAGAAGCATGAGGGAGAAAAAAGCAATTTACTTTTGTTCCTCCTTGACAAACGCATAACACTGACTCTCCACTGAATGTGATGCAAAGAAAGAGACAGAAAAACAATGAATACAAAAATCCTAAACGTATTTGATTTGCTGAACCTTCTATTTGATCAGCCTGCATGACTGTCTGTCACCTGGCATTCTTTATCTAAGATAACACTAGATACAAAACATCCCTGGCAAACAAGCAAATGTGCATTTGGAATCCTGAAACTACAACTCGTGCCAGGGTCCTGAAACTACAACTCGTGCCAGGGTCCTGAAACTACAACTCGTGCCAGGGTCCTGAAACTACAACTCGTGCCAGGGTCCTGAAACTTGCCGTCAATGCCGTGTATTACTTAGAAACAAACCCTCTTGTGTTACTGTTGAATCTTTTGTTAAGTGGAGTATGAGATGCCACTTACTGTTCAAGGAAAGTGCTCACTGACACAGATAGGCATTACACAGTCTACAGGAGAATGAGTTGGTTAGTTGGAAACTGACGCCTGTATTGTATTGTAGCAACTAAGTTGTGTCCTTATTGTGCAACAGGAGCAATGCCACAATCCACAAGGCGAGAACACTGAGATCCAAGGTCTTGGAGCCGAACATTCTAGCAGAGTATATTTTCCATTTAAGACTCACAGAACTTGTTCTAGTTACGCATTTCAGTTACACACACACTTCAAAGACTGGTCGTGAGATCAATGTGTAATGAGAGCTTATGGTTGCAGAGTTTTGGAGGACAGACTGCAACATATGAGGGAACAGCACTGCAAAAATCCTTTCTTGGGTAAGACAGAAAAGCTCAATCATAAAAAGATACTGTGTACTTATCTTGTCCCTTTTTTATTCTGTTCAAATCAATTCTGACACACACACACTCTCCCTATGCAGTGTCCAGCAGAGGGCAGTATGTTAACTGGTGGCTGGTATTGCCACAGCATGTGTTTAGGATTATAAATGGCTGCAGTCTGCTGACCAGAGAGGTCAGCCTGCTTCCCTTTGTGTCTCATTATAAACATAACCATACTTTGCCCTTTCAATGCATCCGGAGAGAGGGAGCAACATTTCCATAGAACACTAGTCTAACTGAACAAAGCACAGAGTCAGCTACCAGCTGCTTTTTCTGCTGCTTCTTCAAGATGCATGCCTGAGAGAGACAAACACTGAAAGAAATAGAATAATACACACAATACAGAGTGTAGTTACTGTGTTTATTTAACTAGGCAAGTCAGTCAAGAACAAATTCTTATTTACAATGACGGCCTACCCCGGCAAAACCCTAACGACGCTGGGCCAATTGTGCGCCGCCCTATGGGACTCCCAATCACGGCTGGTTGTGATACAGCCTGGAATTGAACCAGGCTCTGTAGTGACATGTCTATCACTGAGATGCAGTGCCTTAGACCAGTGAGCCACTCAGGAGCCCCTGAGTGTGGGAGTGATGGATCGTCGGGCTGTATCGACCTGTGTGTCAATGAGCTAACAGCAGTCAATAATATACACATGCATTGATGAATATACACACACGCTTACACAGCCAGGTCACCCGTGATACAAGTCAGTATTTGACGTCCATCCATGTCTGAGGACATTGGGAGATGACTTGGAAACTGGCCACTAGGGGCAACAGTGAGCGCTGTTAAATACAAGTAGGTTTCGGTTTTGCTGGGGCATTGTGAACAGGGATGGAGGATGGGTGTTAGCATTGGCCACCAGTGCCAAAAGCTGCATGTTTGAATCTAGCAATAGAAAGTTGCTTTTGAGATTTTGTTTTAAGCCTATCTCAAACCTTATCCCTTACCTTAACCATTCAGAGTAAATAATGAACCTTACAATTTCAGAGTTAATGCCTGAACTTAACCCTAAACTTAAACATTTGGAGTTTTTGTACCAAAGGTGGCATGTTCAAATCCAGCGATAGAAAGTTGTTTTTGATATTTTTGTTTTAAGCCTATCCCAAACCTTAACCCTCACCTTAACCATTCGGAGTTAATACTTAACCTTAAGATTTCGGAGTTAATGCCTAAACTTAACCCTTAACCCTTAATGCCTAAACTGAACCCTAAGCTGTAAACTTAACCTTAAACACTTAGAAATTTGACGTTTGAGAAACATGGATGAACATCTAATTCTGACGTGAGACTGTGAGAGCTAGTTGAGCTTAAAAAAGCATGCGTGCAAACACGACGACACACAATAACTCATTGTTCGGCTTAGTGAGATTCTTCTCCAGCAGAGAGATGTGGTGACAAAGGGCTCCAGGAAGGAATGAAAGTATGACAGATTTAAATTACAGCCCTTCAAAAATTAAATAGTACGATGGAATCTACTCAACAGGAAGGGCCTGGGAAGCAGCGGTGTGTGTTCTTTAAGCCTAACACCTTTATGAATGGGGCTGAGAAAACACAGGAAAAAAGACAACTCTTTTCCTTGGAGACTCTAGGAGGATCCTTTCAGGCGAGCAGCTTTTTGGTTAGCAGTGACAACAATGATACATCAAAAGAACAGAATCAATTTCAACACAAAGCCGCCATGCTGTGGAGCAGGCTGTTTGTGCCGTGCAGCAGCGGGCCTGTTTGGATTTTGAGTGTGTGTGTGTTTGTGGTGGGGAGGAATAAAACAGGGCCTTTGAAGTAGAGGCAGACGAGATGTAGCTAGGCAGGCACGGGCGCTAATCGGTGGAGGAATCTCAATTCCAATAGGTCAAAGGTAAGGGCTGGTGCTCTGTGGTGGGCTGGAAGTTGTCTGAGGCCAAGACTCAGCAGGACAGTGACAAAGATAGAGTGCTTCTGTCTGGGGCAGCTCTGGGAGGTTCAGCCCCCCCACTGAGGGAGCAGGGAACTCAATCAGAGAGCCAGCATGGGGGCCAAGACCTGGAGCTTTACAGGACGGAAGTGGGCAGTTGAAACACGTGCACACACTCGCACGTGCATGCACACACACACATACCACACAAACACACACGCACACACATAAGGATCATATCACATTCACCTTACCTGTCACCCTAGACCCACTTGAAATTGCTTACCACCCCAATAGGTCCAAAGACGATGCAATCGCCATCACACTAATCACTGCCCTATCCCATCTAGACAACAGGAACACCTACAGTTGAAGTCGGAAGTTTACATACACTTAGTTTGGAGTCATTAAAACTCATTTTTCAACCACTCCACAAATGTCTTGTTAACAAACTATAGTTTTGGCAAGTCGGTTAGGACATCTACTTTGTGCATGACACAAGTCCTTTTTCCAACAATAGTTTACAGACAGATTATTTCACTTATCATTCACTGTATCACAATTCCAGTGGGTCAGAAGTTTACATACACTAAGTTGACTGTGCATTTAAACAGTTTGGAAAATTCCAGAAAATTATGTCATGGCTTTAGAAGCTTCTGATAGGCTAATTGACATAATTTGAGTCAATTGAAGGTGTACCTGTGGATGTATTTCAAGGCCTACCTTCTAACTCAGTGCCTCTTTGCTTGACATCATGGGAAAATCATAAAAAAAAACAATTGTAGACCTCCACAAGTCTGGTTCATCCTTGGGAGCAATTTCCAAATGCATGAAGGTACCACGTTCATCTGTACAAACATTGGTACGCAAGTATAAACACCATGGGACCACACAGCCGTCATACAGCTCAGGAAGGAGATGCGTTCTGTCTCCTACAGATGAAGGTACTTTGGTGCGAAAAGTGAAAATCAATCCCAGAACAACAGCAAAGTACCTCGTGAAGATGCTGGAGGAAACAGGTACAAAAGTATCTATATCCACAGTAAAACGAGTCTTATGTCGACATAATCTGAAAGGCCGCTCAGCAAGGAAGAAGCCACTGTTCCAAAATCGCCATAAAAAAGCCAGACTACGGTTTGCAACTGCACATGGGGACAAAGATTGTACCTTTTGGAGAAATGTCCGCTGGTCTGATGAAACAAAAATAGAACTGTTTGGCCATAATGACCATTGTTATGTTTGGAGGAAAAGGGGGGGGGCTTCAAGCCGATGTACATCATCCCAACCGTGAAGCACGGGGGTGAAAGCATCATGTTGTGTGGGTGCTTTGCTGCAGGAGGGACTGGTGCACTTCACAAAATAGATGGCATCATGAGGAATGAAAATTATATGGATATTTATTTATTTTATTTATTTCACCTTTAACCAGGTAGGCAAGTTGAGAACAAGTTCTCATTTACAACTGCGACCTGGCCAAGTGTTATAGATGATTTTATATGGTTTAAATGTTTAATGATGACTAAATGAATTATACTCCTAAAATAACCAGTACAGTATTTTTATAAATGGCTTGAATGTGTGTGCATAGAAAAGTAGGAACCAGTGACAGACAGCATGTGATCACTGTGGAACTGATAAGAGGAAGAAGGCCTCTCCAGCCAGGGAGGGGAAAATATCGTTGGGCTTGTAATAAGATTGTGTAACATGTTGCAGGACAAGATAGTAAATGTATGTTTTGGAGTAGACGAGGAGGGACATATATGACGCTATGTGTGTGGACAATTATGACACTATGTGTGATATATAAACGAATGTGCATGGTATTATGAGCAGAATTCTCATGAATAAACACTTCTGGACCAATTGCAGATATGGGGTTTTGTCTAAATTCTTTATTGACCAGAGCCTTACAACCTCTGGGAATTATTCAAAACTTGAGTGATAGTTTATGTCAACAATTGAGATAGCAAAATTCTCATGACACCAAGATAAAGCAAAGCAGTTCGACACATACAACAACACGGAGTTACACATGGAGTAAAACAAACATACAGTCAATAATACAGTAGAAAAAAACAAATCTATATACAAAGAGTGCAAATGAGGTAGGATAAGGAAGGTAAGGCAATAAATAGGCCATGGTGGCAAAGTAAATTACAATATAGCATTTAAACACTGGAACGGTAGATGTGCAGTAGATGAATGTGCAATGTAGAAAAACTGGGGTGCAAAGGAACAAGATAAATAAATAAATATGGTAGGGGATGAGGTAGTTGGTTGGGCTATTTACAGATAAACAGGTGCAGGGGTCTGTGAACTGCTCTGACAGCTGGTGCTTAAAGCTGGTGAGGGAGATAAGTGTCTCCAGTTTCAGAGATTTTTGTAGTTCGTTCCAGTCATTGGCAGCAGAGAACTGGAAGGAGAGTCGGCCAAAGGAGGATATATACCTGCTGGAGCGCGTGCTACGAGTTGGTGCTGCTAAGGTGACCAGCGAGCTGAGATAAGGC